>ML807375.1:198146-229618 GCA_009831015.1 Picea engelmannii
GAGAGAGTGAGAGGAAGTGGGGGGAAATAGGGGGGTAAAGGGAGAGGAAGGAATGGGAAAGAGGGAAGGGGGGTTATATATATGAAAAGAGATCAGGATAGGGAGAGTGTGGGAGAAAGGGGGATACAGGGAGTGAGAGAGTGGGGGTTATATGAAAGAGGTAAATATATAATGGGATACAGATGGCTTGTTTGAGAGTGTGATAGGGTGGGAGAGGAAGACGAAGAGGGGGGATTAGAGAGAGAGAGGTGGGATAAAGAGTGAGAGTGAGACTAAAAACAAGGAGAGAGAAAAATGTGGTATATGTAGGAGACAAATAGGGTAGATATAATGGGAGGGAGGGACAAAGGGGAAGAGAAAGGAGGATAGAAAAAAGGAGAGAGAGAGAGAGGATGAGACTTAGAGGGGGGAGAGAGAGAGAAGGGGAGGAGGGGAGGGGAGGGAAATGGACAAAGGAAGGAGGAGGGAGGAGGGAGAGAAATAAATGGATGGAGAGAGGGAGAGAGTTGAAGAGGTGGGATATAGAGAGGGATTCAAATATGGATTGTGAATAAAGATTACTGAATCAACTAGAAGATTATTCTTATATTAAAATAAAAAAGAAGAATCTACATACAAGAATCATCATTAAATCATGTGAGATAATTATTAAATCACTTGAGATCACATGAGATCATGATATATAGTGGGAGAGAGGATGGGGATACAAAGAGAATGTGTGAGTGTGAGAGGGACCCAATGGAAATAAAGAGATGCAGTTGGACAAGGCATTTTTGAGTCTGTCAGAAGAAGGGAGGGGGGAACAATGAGAGTAGGTAGAGGGAGAGTGAAATGGAGGGGTGGAGAGAAAGTGGGGAGGGGTAGATGTATGAGAGAGAGAGTGGAGAGATAGTGAGAGGGAGGGAGGGGGTGGAGAGAGGGATGGAGGAGATAGAATGCGAATGATTGTGAGAGGAAGGGGGGAGATAAAGGGAAGGGATGGTAGAGATATGTAAAGAGAGAAATGGGGGGAGAGTAGAGGAGAGAGAGAAAGAGAGGAGATATAGTGTGAGGGAGGTAGAGAGATAGAGGGAGGAGGGGGAAGAGAGAGAATGTTTAAGTGTGAGAGGGGAGGGAAGATCAAGAAAGAGACGGGGGATGGAGAAGGATGGGGTGGAGAGAGAGTGAGACTAACTGTGAGCAAAGAGATAGTGAGAGGGAGGAGGAGACAGAGAGGGAGGGAGGAGGGTATGGAGAGAGAGTGATCCTGATTACGAGAGGAATGGGGGAGATAGAGGTGAGGGGCAATAGAGAGATATAAACACCTTAATGGGAGATAGAAAGTGTTTGTGTGAGAATGTGGGAGGAAGAGAGAGATATACAAAGAGGGTAGGTAGATAGAGGTAGACAAACGATGGAGGTAGAGAATGAGTGTGTTAAAGTGTGTAAGGGAGATAGAGGGAGGAACACATAGAGGGGGGGATAGAAAATGTTTGTGTGAGAGTGTGGGAGGTAGAAAAATGAAGAAATAGATGGGGGATAGAAAGTGTCTATGCGAGAGTGTGGGTGGGAGAGAGAGGATGAAAAAAAGCGGAGGTAGACAGTGAGTTTTCTAGAGTGTGGGAAGGAGAGAGAGAGGAAGACATATAGAGGGGGTAGAAAGTGTTTGTGGGAGGGAGAGAGAGGAAGGCATAGTAAGGCAATAAAGAGTGTGTGAGAGTGTGAGAGGGAGAGAGAGGAAAATAGAGAGGGGGGTAGAGAGAGTGTTAAATGTAGGAGAGAGGGGTAGATGTAGAAGATATAGAGGAGAGATAGTGGCATGAGGGGGGGAGATAGAGAGTGTGTGAGAGTGTGAGAGGGGGAGAGAGAAAGAGAGGAAAGTGAGAGGGGGGGTAGAGAGAGGAAAGTGAGAGGAAGGGAAGAAGAGAGGGAGACATATAAGAGGGGTGGAAAGAGAATGAGAGGAAGGTGCAGATACAAAGGGAGACAAACAGGGGTAATAGAGAGAGAAAGAGGGACATAGAGAGTAAGACTAATACTAACATTGACAAGAGAGAGAAAGGGTGGAATAGAGGTGGAAGAGAGAGGGGAGTGAGAGATGAAGGGGCAGAGAGAGAGAGAGAGGTTGTGAGAGTTTGATGCATGTTAAGGTAAGGTATAGCTCTAGGTCTTTACATGACTTGTGATGTCTAAATATTTCCATGTCTAGGTCTCACCATGTATAGGAGTGTGAGGGAGAGAGAGGGAGACATATAGGGAGGGTAAAGAGGGAGAGGGAGTGTGAGAGTTAGAGGAAGGGGGAGTAGTTGTAGGACAAGGAGGATAACGATAGATATGGAGGGAAATGGTTTTTTAGGAGCGTGCATGCATACCTTGAGTGCTTGTGTGCTTGTTTAAATTCAATTTTTTTGGTTGGGATTGACAAGGTGTATGTTGACTTGGTTGGCTCAAATTTAGGTTTGGGATGACAAACCTAGTGGTTGGGTCTGCAAATTCATAAAAACCTCCATTTTTTAGAATACCCCTCTATATCTTTGTCTTTGACGATATTTTTCTATAGGCTAAAAAATTCATTTGTTGACGAAATTATAGACATAGATTGAGTCACCTATGAAGATTTAAAATACACAATTTTTTTTAAAATTATTATTGTTTACTATGTTTAATCTATTTTAGTCTTCACATGTATCAAAATCCTAGAATACATACCTCTCTTATTTATGCTATAACGTTTTCTGGGCTGAACCATTTCTCAAACAAGTTATATGCGGCACAAGATGAGACTCATACCTACGATCTAAAAAAAAATCATCATTTTAAGACCCTTTTAGCCTGCACAAACACAAGACATTGTAATTTTAGGCATATGTTGACTTTGATAATTTTAAAAAAATTTAAAATTAATATTAAGAATTTCCAAAAATTACACGGTACAAGAAAAATGGGTTATGTACAAGTATACAAGATTTTGGAACGAAAATTCATCATTAAGACACTCAACACTATATAATTTATTGGAAAGATAAGATTCCACTTTTATAAAAAAAAAAAAATTGACCTAGTTATTCATAATGTCTATGAATAAAAGTCATATATAGTAAATATAACTCAATTTCCTACATTTCATCTTCTTACACAATATTCAAATTCATTGTGAAAGTACCTTAAATAATCCCTCCAAGTTAATAGATTGTTATTTTTCTAGGTTTGCATTGCCACTAAAGTGTCATAAGAAACCATCATTAGCTTGCACTCACTCTATACCATCATTAGCTTGCACTCACTCTATATAGGTTACATATCAATTAAGTGTGATAGAATTTAATAAGGAAAACTTAAATTCAAGTTTATTATTTAAACATTTAAACAAATTATGAAATTAAAAAAACTGAATCGATATTCATATATAGAATCAATTGAAGGTCTCCTTAGCACAGTGAGGGAAGTACTTTTTCAAGCTCTCCTTTATTTCTTCTCCCAAGTTTGCTCAATTTCAGTTAAAAAGGTGCAATGAGATACACACTCTTATATATATCAACAAGTTAGAGGTAAGATGTGTTGGCACTTTTGAGGAAGAGTCACTCATCATCCTTCTTCTTTATGCTAGCTACATTTTCTCATTGTGAAGAATTTTCAATAACCTTTTCTTTAATATGGGTATCACTTTTAATGTTATTAAGAAAAATCATGATAAAAAAATCCAAGAAGATTACCTACTCTAATTTAATGTATAACCATAACAATTTAATTTTTTTATTTATTAAAAATACAATGTGCAAAACATATAAATTCAAAAATAATTACAAAAATTAATGAAAATATCTCCTCCATGTATTCTCCTCTACTTTAGACGGTCCTTCTAGGTCAGCTAATATTATTTTTTGATGAACCGTTCCTCCGTTGACATATTCCATCGCAAGATAGATTTTGATTTTGTTGCCCATGACTTGGTAGAGCCGTACATTGTTGGGATGATTCAGTGTTCTCATAATGGAGATTTCTTTTTTCACCATGTCTTCCAAACGCTTCCACTCTTCAAGTTTTTTTTGCTTATGACCTTAATGGCAACGCTCTCGCTAGTTTTTAGGTTTCTGGCAAGATATACCTTGCCAAATGCCCCATTTCCCAAGATTCTGTCTATAGTCCGTGCATTGCACAAATTTGCGAAACTAATAACCTGGCTGCTGCTGTAGACGCTAGAGTAAATTTGATTTTCGCAAGTTACCAAGCTGCAAAACGTTGTTATGGGTATTTACTCTGTATATATATCATCTATTTTCATCCGAAAACATTTCTTGTCGGCCATGAATGTGAAGTTGATGCGATGTGTATATATATGTTAGGAATGGTGAAGGGGAAGAAAATGTTAGTAACAAAAATATCAAGTAATCAACCGACATTGTCATTTTAAAAAATTACAATGAATCTACTGATGTAGAATTATTAAATATATAGTGATTAGAAATTACATTGTATTATTTATTATTTTTTTATCTTAATGTATTAATTCTTTTCTTAAAAATATTTATATAATATTATATCTTTTTATAAACAATGTTTAGTTAATAATATGAATGTACTTAGATGATTTTGTATCATATTATATGATTTTATAAACCATGTTTAGTAAATAATATCAATTTACTTGATTATTTTGCATTATATTATTGGTTAAATCAATGCATTCAATCTTTTTGCCATTAAAAATGTAGGCATTTTAATAATTATATTTCAATAATTGTAAAATGTTGGTCCATGATTTTCCTCTTAAAAATCATGTTATCGTTTTTTTCATGTAAAAACATATCTCAATGGATTTTCTAAAACACTCATAAGTGGAAAAAGGAAATAGAGCCTAATTCTTTACCCACAAATTAAAATTTTCAAAACAATAATAAAAATCAGGTTATTCTTTTTCTCATTTAAAAACATACCTCAAAATCAGGTTATTCTCTTTCTCATTTAAAAACATACCTCAATGGATTCTTTAACAAAATGATAAGTGGAAAATGGAAATGGAAAATGGAAATAGAGACTAATTCTTTGCCCCACAAATTAAAATTTAAAAAAAAATAATATACTAAGTTAATAAAATTTAGTTAATAATGGCTTTAAGTGGATCATAAGAAAGGAATATATTAAATTTAGTTAATAATGTTCTCCACTGAACAAATATTTCTTAGTTTTGATCGGAAAAGCCACAGTGTAGTCATTAGATTGTCGACGTTTCGGATCCAGATCAGGATCCATCTTCAAGACAAAGAGCCTGGGTTTTAAGAGAAAGGGAAGAGCTGGTATAAATAGTAGAAGTGGGAAAGTATTTATACCAGCTCTTCCCTTTCTCTTAAAACCCAGGCTCTTTGTCCTGAATATGGATCCTGATGTGGATCCGAAACGTCGACAATCTAATGACTACACTGTGGCTTTTCCGATCTATACTTAAATCCCACCCATAGCAATCTCACTCATCAAATATTTCTTAATAATATCCTTGATTTTTGAAGGAGTTAGATTTTTTTGACTAAAATTTTTAATTAATTAATTTATTTTTATTCTTCAAAATTATTTATGTATTATTTAATAAATTTAAAACTGTTTTAATCATGTCATATAAAATTTATTAAATTTAATCATTAAAAATATCAATATCTTAGAATCCTCATAAAAATTTAAAAATATGATCTTGTTACCAATTTAATATGAAAACCAAATATAAAGTTATAACAAAAGCATGGAGATACAACGAAACTTGACCTCTATTAATAAAAGAACTCTGTTAAACTATAAAAAAAATGCAGAATGAAACAAATTCACTCGAATGGTTGTAGTTGATCTATGAAAAGAGATGTGACGCACATTCACCAAAGTCCATTACAAGGAGGCCAAAAGGTATTCATATCATAAAGAAGCAATGAGAAAACCCTAAACATCCAAAAATCTTACCCTAAGAGATCAAACGCCAAAAGGCTTGTGGACACTGATGAGCTTAGTTGGTACACCAACTTCTCTCGGGCGTAAATTTTGCATACGATCTATATTTGATGCGCTCGATAGCCTATTGGAAAGTTCTAGTTGAGAAGTATACATTCTAGTCAGCCTAGGCCATGCCTTTGATTATTGTCTCGACACTTATATACCTCGAAAAAACTCTTTAGAGCCTCAAAATGGCCCGAGAGTTCAAGACCTGAAAAAGTGTAAAAAACTTTCAAAATAAAAAAATGTTCTTTGAACTAGTAGAATAGGTGAATAACCACTAATATCTATCTAAACAAAATATATTCATCATTAAACACATGAAACATATTATTTTTATCTATAAAATATATATATAAGAGAACATCGGTATGCATACCCAAGGTTGTCACAAAGGAAAGAGTATAATCGTAAGTTCTTATGGAGGAGTAGGTGCATGATTTTGTCCAACCTGAAAAAAATACCATATTCATATAAGAGAATTATTCAAAGTATTTTTATTTTTAAAAAAATATATATAGATGGTCATTTTTAAGATCATTATGTTCCTTTATGGAATATGTGTTGGATTACTGAGAGGGAGGGGGGGTGGGGGGTGTGAATCATTAATAGATAAATTTAATCATTTTTAACCATTTAGTCCAAGTGTTATATCAATGTAGCATTATCATCCAATAACTACAGAGTAAATAATAAATCAACAAATGAACAATTATACACAGACATAGTACACCGGTTTTTTACATGGAAACACAAAGTGGGAGAAAACCACAGAATGATTTTTCTTATATGTCTTGAAGAATTACATTCATTGGAATAACCAACTTCCTTTGTTTTCTAGGTGCAACTGGAAGGAGGCTCCAACCCCCTTGTTTCTCAGGCTACAACCTGAACGAAGCTCCAACTCCCCTATTCTTTGGCTACAACCATAAGACGGATACAACCCCCGATGTTATCCAACTACAACCGGAAGGTCGCTACAACCACATGTCATTTCCTCGTCCAACTACCCTAAAGTAGAAGTAGAATGATGGAACCAATGTCACACTATCACTGAGAGATATACCGCTATAAATCTGTACCAATAAACCTAAACCATGCATCAACATATACCTCAACTTGTAATCAACATGTACCATAAACAAGTGCGTTAACCATGAACCAACATGTACCAAACATCCTGTAATCAACTTGTACCATAAACAAGTGCATCCAACCATGTACCAAGTATGTACCAATCATGTGTCAACTACTGATCCACTATGACTCATCAATATGTACCAACATCATCAACTATACACCTCATGTATGTGGCAACTCATCAACTACTTGTCTCAACCATGTACCCAACATGTACCTTAACAAAAATCCCTCATCAATTCCATCATCCAAATATAATTTCTAACTCTGTAATAGACTTAGTGTATATGATCACATACCTGCAAACCTTCTTTAAATTTCACAACAAGAGACTAGAATTTTCATCAAACTTTTCTTTAGTCTCACATGACTAGTTTGGGATTAGTTAACAACCCTAACTTGAAATAATAATAACTATGTACTTGTAATGAATAAAGATCTAAAAGTACTAAAAAATGCTCTTCAGTTTGTTTTATGCAATTCCTCCAGATGTCACTACTTTGAACCTCTCATAAAAGGATTTCTAGCAAAAATGGCATACCTTCTTGAATTCTGACTTATTCTAGAGAGATACCTTGTAGAGCATACCCTGCATGGAATATTTTTTGAATGGATCTGAAAATGTTACACAACATACTAAAAGTTGTACTCTAACCAACACATTTTGTCTTACTAGATTTGGATCTATTATGAACAAGATATGATGTATTTACCCAAAACAGATGTTTTAGACTAGTTTCAGGACTAGCAACAAACCCTATTTTCCATAGAATGTAACTCCAAAAATACAATGACCCGCAAGATGAATGTTTTACAAAAAATACTTGGATATGTTTCCTCAATGGCCTATCAATTTCACGGTCTGAATCATTCTAGAAAAATAGTTATTGTGAAAATGGTGAGATGACATGTAAATAACATACCTTAGAAAGCATCATCAAAAGAATTTATCCTCCCTTGAATTATGACCTTATTTTCTTCACCTTCCCTCTGAAATTCGGCTTAGATATCCTTTGGTTACACCTATAGATATTCAATATGCTCAAGTGTGATATAAAATGAGAGATCCTTGCCTCTTATTTATACTCTCTAAATATCTTCCTTAGAAGCATCTTCTAGGTCATTGAACCATTTCTAGGTCACTTAACCGATTTCTAGGTCACTTAACCTATTTTTGTCTCACTTAACCCATTTATAGGTCACCTAACCTATTTTCTTCACTTTTAGGTTTAACCACTTTCCATAATTAGAAAGTTCTCCATTACTTTATCATTTAAATATTCCTCCTTGACTTTATCACTTCACTTTATCATTTAAATAATATTCTTTGATTTTGTCACTTCACCTTATTATTTAAATAATCCTTCTTGACGTTGTCACTTTACTTTATCATTTAAATAATAATTTCCCCTTTGCAAGCTCTTTGACTTCTTTGACCTTTTGGGTCCGCAAGCCAACATATGAGGGTCCTCCAACTTCATAAGGAGATAACTCTCAAACTATGAGGAGTTATATGGTGTGCCACATACTACCAGAAATATCATGACATGTGTTATCCATATACAATAGTATCACCTTCAAATATATTAAAAATCATACCATTATACATGAAACAACCTTGGGTCCATTACCCAAACCTTTGTGCTACTAAAATTCGCTACCGGACTTTCTTCAAGGGTTCACATCAATGACAACCAACATTAATCAACAATATCCCCCTTTGGCATTAATGGAAACACTACGATGCAATACTGAAATCATTTCATACAATACTGAAGTCATATCACTCATGCTCCCCCTGGAACCATGCCTTTGTCCTCTGCATATCTTTGACCATTGCTCCCCTTGGAATCATACCTCTGTCTTATGCATCAGATGAATCTCTCCCCCTTTGTCATCAATGGAAAAGGTATATTTCCATCCAAGGTTGATCCGCCTCACTGAATTTTCCTCTTTATGGTGCTTCCTCGTGTACATCTAAGACATATAAGATAAGCATTCAAAAGCATTCATTTTGGAGTAGAAATAACTTTGATTCTCTAGTGAATATACTCAAAGGATTCATGTGGAAGTGATTTTTTAAATATATCTTCCACTTGTTCTTTTGTGCCCACATACTCAACTCTAATGTTCTTTTTTGCAACTTGTTCCCGTAGAAAGTGATACTTGATTGGAATGTGCTTCGTCTTGGAGTGCATCACTGGGTTCTTTGAGATATTGATGGTGCTTGTATTATCAAAATAGATTGGAATGCGCTCGTCATTCTCAACCTGTATATTTGTCAAAGTTTGTTTCATCCAAATAATCTACGTACAACACGATGTTGCTACAATATACTATGCCTCGGATATAGATAGAGATATTGATGATTGTTTCTTTCTTAGCCATGATACTAAGCACTCACCCAAGTAAAACGTTTCTCCACTGGTGCTTCATCGATCATAAATACAACCTTCCCAATATGCATCTATGTAGGCAATAAGAGATATATTATTTCCTTTTGCATACCATAATCCAAACTCTTATGTTCCTTTGAGATATCTGAAAATTCTCTTCACTGCTAATACATGTGATTCATTTGGTGTTGTTTGAAATTGTGCCACTTGTCCAACTACCTGCATTACATCTGGTATGGATGTTGTCACATATAGTAGGATGCTGAATCTTGAAACCAACATAATGGGTTTGTACAACCCTTATCCACCCTACAACTCCTCTGGATCCTATGGTCCTCGCGCCTTTGCGAGTTCTCCTTGGAGAATTCTAACTGCCCGATTTACTCCTCAATGACTTCTCTGGCCAAACTGATTTGGCGTCCTTCCACTAAACTTAACTTCTGCACGATAATTTCGCTCCCTGTCTTCCTTTGAACTCTTCAAAGGTACTAACCATCCTGAGCTTTCACTTATGAACCTAAGTCTCCGAGAGGAATTTTTCTCACACTCCTTGTGGCAATCTTTCAAATAACCTCTAGTTATTTGAGTCCTCAACTCTATGCACTCTTTCCAACAACAGTCCTTCCACATTCGTTCTAGATCTATAAAATCCAAGGATTCAACTAGCCTACACACACCTTTCATGACTTTGTGCTTCACCTACACTTCTGTGGGAAATGAGAACAACGGTATCTCTCCTGAGTTTTCTGAGATAAAACTCAAACTCTTGTCAACGCACACCTTATGGACGTTTCATTGCACTCCTTGCAAGAACTCTCAGGATGAGAAACAATTGAAACACATTCTTCTCCTCTCTCAAACTTCATATAGTTAACATGAAATCATACATAACACATCATTGAAACAAATGTATAACAAAGAGAATAAAACAATTGTAAGCATACCATTCAACAAAGGTAAATAGTAAGCATCATAACACCATGAAAATTGAGTCAAAGCTTCATATATTAACTCAAGTGCTCCTGTACATGGGTTCTCCTCTACAGCTCTCTGCTACAGTTCAACATCTTATGAAATATCTCTTCTTCTGTTCTAATGATATAATAATACAAGGGTGAGGGTGTCTATATCCATTTTTCCCCCCACTCTCTAAATTGTCTAATCTATGAATTCAAATCTACCTACTTTGATTAATTATGTATAAACACCTTTACATACTACAGTTGAGAACAATTTCTCAATATCTGTTTACAATATCTAAGATATAAATGTAAGTACACTTTCCCCAGCTATCACATTAATGTTTGCTTCATTAATTTTTCAAAAACATTTCAAAATGTGTAAAATGTGTGTTGCGCTTCTTCCAGCTATCTTCCACCTTATGCTTGCTTGGATGGCTTCTTATGATAGTCCTGCATCATACTCCCTTGCTTGAAAATTTTCATGAACTCCTGTTCATGAGCTCTTGCATGGTCTGTCCATGCTTATGAATTTTTGCTTCATCTTCCCAACTAGCATCTTCAACTGGATGTCCCTTCCATTTGACATAGTATTTGAAATACTCTTTTCTCTTGGTCTTTTTGCTAATCCTCTTGTCAATTATGCTTTCCATCTGTGGATTTTTATCTACAGGCATTTGTTTTGTCCATTGAATCTCTTTCTATTTCTTCTCTGCTCCTTCAGCTTTGTAAGGGTACAAATCTGCAACGTTGAATATCAGTGAGATTCTGATCCCATCGGGTAATTCAATCTCATATGCATTTGCCCCAAATTTCTTTATGACCTTGCATGGTCCAATCTTTTTCATCTTCAGTTTGTTATATGTTCCCCTTGGGAACCTTTCCTTCCTCAGATGTGCAAGAATTAGTTCACCAACTTCAAATTGAAGTTCTCTCCTGTGTTGATATTCTCTCCACTTGTATTCTTGACTTGAACTTTGAAATCACTCCTTGACTCAGCTATGAAGCTCCTTCATTCGTTCTGCAAAGTCTTTTGCACTAGCACTCCTGAATTCAGCTTGTTCTGAATCTTTCAATTCAAAAACTCCCCTTGGCTGCATTCCATATAAAATCTGGAATGGACTCTGCTCTGTGCTTCTGTTAAGAGAATCATTATAAGAAAATTCCTCCTATGGGAGAATGTGATCCCACTGATTGTGGTGTTCAGTCACTAATCTCCTCAACAAATCTCCCAAGCTTGTGGTCATGACCTCTGTCTATCCATTCGTTTGAGGATGATATGTTGAGCTAAAAGACAAACTTGTCCCCAACTTCTTCCATAAGGTCCTCTAGAAATGTCCAACGAACTTGGTATCCTGATCAGAAATGATACTCCTTGGCAAGTAGTGAAGTATGATGACTTCCTTGAAAAACAGGTTCACAATATGAGTTGCATCGCTGGTTTTCTGGCATGGTATGAAATGTGCCATCTTTGAAAATCTGTCGACTACCACAAATATTGAATCACATCCTCTTTGTGTTCTTGGCAATCCCAATATAAAATCCATGCTCACTGCGTCCCATGGCCTTTCTGGTATGGGTAATGGTTGATATAACTGCATGTTCTACCTTTTCCCTTTTGTGTGCTAACAAATCCTGCATCTGTCCACAAATTTCTTAACATTTGTCATCATCCCTGGACAAAAATATGAGCCATTCAACTTTGAGAACATCTTATCATGACAAAAGTGTCCAACCAATCCTCCACTGTTTTTTTCCTTTAGCAGGTTCTCCCTCATGGATCATTTTGGAATACATAGTTGATTTCCCTGAAATAATAACCCATCTTGGATCATATACTCGTTCCATTGGCTTATTTCCCTGAGAAATGGATTCTCAAATGCCTCATATGCCTCCTTAAAATCTGGGTCATCCCTATACATTTCTTTGAGGTTATCAAAACCCAAAGTCTTGACTCTAAATTCCTACATAAGCAAACATTTCCTGCTCAAAGCATCAACAACTTTGTTAGCAGTTCCAAAAATATGCTTAATCACAAAAGTAAAATTATGCATGAATTCAACCCATTTAACATGTTTTTGGTTCAACTTCTCCTGTTGAGTCACAAATTGTAAAGCATGATTATTACTATACAAAACAAACTCTTTAGGAACCAAATATTGTCTCCATTTCTTCATCGTTTGTATGACTGCATAGAATTCTTTGTTATATGTTGAGTATTTGATCTTCGCTTCATTCAATTTTTCACTGAAGTATGCGATCGACCTGTCGTCTTGGATCAAGACTGCTCCAATTACAAATCCACTCGCGTCACACTTGACCTGGAATGTCTTTCTAAAATATGGAAAAACTAGAATTGGTTGCTCTGTGATCTTCTTCTTCAGAAGATTGAAACTCTTCTCTGCTTCTTCTATCCAGTGAAAAGACTTGTGTCTTTTCTTCACTGTATCCATCATCAGTGCACTGATTCCACTGAAGTTTTGGATGAATTTCCTGTAGAAACTTGCCAAACCATGGAAGCTTCAAACTTCAAACACACTCTTCGGTGATGGCCAATTCTTAATTGCATCTACCTTTTCTGGATCCATCTTCAACTGATTTGCAGAGATAACAAGACCCAAATAAATGATTTATGTCCTCATAAATGACGATTTCTTCATATTTATCAGCAATTTCTCTTGCTGTAATCTTCTCATTACTGCAGCTAAATGCTTCAAGTGCTCTGCTTCTGTCTTGCTGAAAATTAATATATCATCAAAATATACAATGACGAATTTCCCTATGAAATCCTTCAATACTTCATTCATCAATCTCATGAAAGTACTGGGCGCATTCATTAAGCCAAATGGCATGACAAGCCATTCATACAGCCCCTCATTTGTCTTGAATGTTGCATTCCATTCATCACCTTCTCTCATTTTAATTTGATGATATCTTCTTTTCAAATCAATCTTTGAAAAAAATCTTTCTCCACTCAAGCAATCCATCAAGTCATCCATCCTTGGTAATGGAAATATGTATCTGATGGTAATCTTATTGATCTGCCTTGAGTCTATACAATTTCTCCAACCTCCATCTTTCTTTTGGTTGAGCACTGTCAGAACAACACATGGACTCAAGCTTTCTCTAATCAATCCTTTGTCCATTAAGTCTTGGACCTGTACTCAGCCTTGTTTGGTAAACTGGCTCCAGGTATAAGTTTGATATGATGGCTTATACTTCTGATAGGTGGCAATGAACAAGATAGTTCATCCACTACTATATCAGCAAATTCTCCCAGCAATTCCTGGATTTCTTTTGGTAAATCATCTATTCTCGTACTGGTCAAAACAATTTTGGGCTTTCTGAACACAATAAATTGTGTGTCTTCCTTCTTCTTAACCTCCTTAATAAGTTCCTTCCCACTCATGATAAGTACAATGTTGCTCATCTCTGTTTTCACCTCTTTGTTTTTAATCGGCAGAAACATGTGCGTCCTCCCATTCTTCTCCACGGTGTACATGTTCTTTCTCCCATCATGGATCACGTTCCTATCATATTTCCACGGTCTACCTAGCAATAGATAACAAACATCCATGGGAATGACATCACATAATATTTCATCTTTATATCCCCCTATTTTAAATTCAACTAAACATTTTTTAGTGACATTTACCTGATGTCCTTTTTGCAGCCACGAAACTTTGTATGGGCTTGGATGTACAACAGTTTCTAGCTCCAACTTTTCTACCATATATATAGATACGAGATTGTTTGTGCTACCGCTGTCTACTATGACCTTGCATACCCTATCTTTAGTTTTTCAAGCAGTTTGAAACATACTGTTTCTTTGGGTTGGGTTCTCTACCTCCTTCTCTGGCTTCAAGAGAACTTTCCTCATCGTCAAAGATATTCCGCCCTCAGCATATTCTGCCTCAAAATTCTATCCTTGAGCTTCGGAAATGTGAGTTTCACCACCATCTTTTTTCTTATCTGGACACTCATAGGATTTATGTCCGATCTTTCCACAGACAAAGCATTTTACATCACCACCTCTACCTCTTCCTCTTCCTCTAGCTCGAGGAAAAGTGTTTCTATCAGCATACTGCCCTCTCCGTGAGCTTCCTCCTCTCTCATGTTGAGTTTGAGGTTTCTTTCCCTCTTCTTTAGATTTTTGAGTTCTCTCTTGGGCAATTGTTTTTCCTCTGGCTTGACTTCTACCTCGGCCTCTTTGACCTTACTTCTGGCTCACCTTCTCTTTGGCTTTCAAAGCTATCTGATAATCACCTTCCACATTTCAAATGGTCATCATGCTCATCTCATCTTGAATTTCATACCACAGACCATTCATATATCTGGAAACTGTTTCATCATCACTTTCCAGATGACCTTCTCTGATGTTTATCTTGTAGAACTCTTCAGTGTATTATTTCACTAACATCCGCTTCTGTCTCAAATTCTGCATCCTCTGAAATAGAGTGATTTGATAATCCTTGGGTATAAATTTGTCTTTCATCATTGCAACCATTCTATCCCAGCTTTTGATTTTCTTCTCGACCTTGCAGTGTCTGTCAACCTGCAGTTCATCCCACCATTTTGTTGCATGCCCTTTAAGTCTGGTAACTACATGTTTGACCTTCTTATCTTCCTTGACATCCTCATAGTCGAAGTACTTGTCTAGATTTCTAATCCAATTTAGAATCTCTTCAACATCCAAGTTTCCCTCATACACTGGAATGTCCATTTTTTCTCTGGCACCTATCCTTGCAACAACCCTGAATAGGCGTTCATCTATAGCATCTTCGACTGCAACTTCTCCTTCTTCATTTCCAGCTTCATTTTTACTTTCAGATTAATTGATATCCCCAGCATCAACTATGTGACTCTATGTTGTCTCCATGGCATCAATCCTGGCATGTAACTCATGAATTTCTCTTTCTCTTGTTGGATTAGGCATTGGCATTGGATTGTCTCTTCTTCTCGGCAGCATGGCTGTAAAATGTTCCTCTTTTCTCTCTGCTACAAAAAAGAAAAGAACTTGTTTTGAGCTCTGATACCATATGGTGCAGACCCCGACCCTCGAGCCAAGATCCACGCAGGATCATTCTAAATCTTCCCCTGAGTCAAATTGAATTTTCGATTCCTCCACAAGGAATCCCACACACACACAACAGTGTTTTCCACAGGTCCTTATAGGTATGCCCATGTGATCAAACACAAGAAATCAACCCAAATCTCCTGACCAACAATATGATCGTGCCCTTTGCCGAATCAGGACTTCAAGTTTTGTGATATCGTGATTCCTATTATCCAGATTCTCGGATTTTAAACCCGCCTAAACCCGAAATGACGAAACACAGAAATCTTTGTTCATGTCCTCCTCCACAGTTGTATCGTGTTTCATGAATTCAGGAATTCTGGAGTAAAGAATCCCGACCTCTTTTCTTCGAAACTGCCGAAATGTCGAACCCTGATGCATTCAACAAAGGTTGGTTCCCCAACAAAACTTTTCATTGATTCGGAGTTTCAGACTTCACGATTTCATGAATCCGGCTGCAAGACTCCCAGTTCTTCAACCTTCAAAACCCTGAAATGGTCAATGAGGATTGACTCTACTTATTGACGAAAACACACCACCTGTCTTCCCCATTGCACTTTGTTTCCCATATGGATTCTTGCCACCTGTCCACTCAAACTTTTCGACTTTTGGAACTTGAATAACCCTTCGACATTCGTTCCTCTATCACTTCAAAACCTCGAACTCTGAAATGGCACCTTCCACGGAATCAACGGATATAAGCCTTTGTTCGATTCGATGACCCAAGTTATTTCGGACTTCCAGGTACAGGGAGTTTGAATCCCTCGATCCCAAAACGCTGCCTCCTCTGCTTCTCGAAACCTGAAGTGTTGAAATCCTAAAATTCCACGCCAAAATCCCATCGCGACTCATGACTTCAAGATTTTCAATGCTAAGAACCCCAACTCCTTGTCGTCAGGACCCCAAAAATGACATACCCCGAAATTCTGAAGTGTCGAAAATTCTATGCCTCTTCTTCACACATGATAATCGATTTCGCGATTCAAAAGTTCAAGTGACCAAGGGATTTGGCTTGCATTCCAGACTTACAAAACCTAATTTCCTGAAATGATCTTGACGGCTCAATAGTCACGATCAACGGTCGATGTTGAATCTTGAAACCAATGTAATGAGTTCATCCAACCCTTATCCACCCTGCAACTCCTCTGGATCCTACGGTCCTCGTGCCTTCGCGAGTTCTCCTCGGAGAATTCTAACTGCCTGATTTACTCCTCAATGACTTCTCTGTCCAAACTGATTTGGAGTCCTTCCACTGAACTTAACTTCTGCATGATAATTTCACTCCATGTCTTCCTTTGAACTCTTCAAAGGTATTAACCCTCGTGAGCTTTCACTTATGAACTTAAGTCTCCAAGAGGAATTCTTCTCGCACTCCTTGCGGCAATATTTCAAATAACCTCTAGTTATTTGAGTCCTCAACTCTGTGCACTCTTTACAACAACAGTCCTTCCACCTTCCTTCTGGATCTATAAAATTCAAGGCTTCAACTGGCCTGCGCACACCTTTCATGGCTCTATGCTTCACCTACACTTATGTGGGAAATGAGAACAGCGATATCTCTCCTGAGCTTTCTGAGATAAAACTCAGACTCTTGTCAACGCACACCTTGCAGACATTTCATTGCACTCCTTGCAAGAACTCTCAGGATGAGAAACAATTGAAACTCATTCTTCTCCTCTCTCAGACTTCATATACTTAACATGAAATCACACATAACACAACATTGAAACAAATGTATAACAGAGAGAATAAAACAACTATAAGCATACCATTCAACAAAGGTAAACAGTAAGCATCATAACAACATGAAAATTGAGTCAAAGCTTCATATATTAACTCAAGTGCTCCTGTACATAGGTTCTCCTCTACATCTCTCTGCTACAGCTCAACATCTTATCAAATCTTTCTTCTTTTGTTCTAATGATACAATAATACAAGGGTGAGGGTGTATATATCCGTTTTCCCCCCTACTCTCTAAACTGTCTAATCTATGAATTCAAATCTACCTACTTTCATTAATTACGTATAAACACATTTACATACTACAAATGAGAGAAATCGCTCAAGATCTGTTTACAATATCTAAGATATAAATGTAAGTACGCTTTCCCCAGCTATCAGATTAATATCTGCTTCATTGATTTTTCAAAAACATTTCAAAATGTGTAAAATGTGTGCTGCACTTCTTCCTGCTATCTTCCACCTTATGCTTGCTTGGTTGTCTGCTTACGATGCTTCTGCATCACTTTTAAACCCTTTGTTGTGGTTTTTCCAACTAGATTAGTATGCACAATTTTCCGTGGATTTTCGATGAATATTCCTTTGATTTGAACATGGTCTTTGTTTGTTTTCCTTGTTCACAATGCTTGCACAAAGTGTTAGTTGGTTTCGTGATCCACGGAATTTCTATGACTACTTCTCTTCGGTTGACTTTGACAAGGCTATCAAAATGTATGTGACCTATTCTTTTATGCCATAGCCAACTTTTATCTTCATTTCCTAGAAACACTTTCATTTCCAATTTCACTTAATACATATATGTTGCTTGAAGTTCTCGCAGTTGTAGCAATCAATTTTCCCGAACCTTCTTTTCTTATCTCACACTTTTGTGAATCAAAAGTAGCGTTATGACCTTGGTCACACATTTGACTCAGACTTAAAATATTATGTTTCATATCTTCTACTAGTAGAACATTTTCTGCCTTAGTATTCTTGTTCCCAATTCTGACTGTGCCTTTTCCAATTATTTTAGTTGAATCATGCTTTCTGAAGGAGACCGATCCATCTCTTTCCTTTCGTAATGTAAGAAACCTATGTCTATCACCTGCCATGTGTTTTGAACAACCACTATCAACATACCAGCCACGTTTGTTTTGCTTAGCTTGTAGATCGAGTGTGCATTATTCATTTCTATACTGATCATGCTTTCTTATCCATGTCCTTTTCTGAGGTTCATGTTTATGACTGTTGTTATTCTGTTGTGGTTCTCTAGGAGGGACTGCCATTCTGGAATCGTTGGCCATGTGTCCAAAATTGTTTCATTTGTAACATTCCACTTCAGTGCTCAAAGATTCAAACCTGTTGTAACTTCTTCTATGTTTTCCACTAGGCCTTCTTGGATAACCCCTTTATGTATGAATTTCAAATTTGTTTGTGTTCTTGTTGTTAGCTCTGCAATTCACAACTTTATGTCAAAAATTATTACATGAATAACATAAACCAAAAAAGATAGTTTGATACCTAGGAGTTGAATATCTTATGAAATGAGGTACTCTTATAAATTCTTCTTCTTCCAGAGGCCTATATGTCGGTTGTTGATTCTGAAATCTGAATCTTCTCGGTGGAGGAGTGTCCCTGTAATCTTCCTTGTATATCTTCTTATCCCCCTTGATTGTTTATGCATAGATTTTTGGATATGTTTCTTTCTCTGTTGTTTTGGAGCTTGATCCTTTTTCTCTCTGATTGTTTCCAAGTCCAGACTTGTCATGCTGAGATTTTTTACTGCTAATAATGTCATACAAAACTTTTGATTTGTTCTGCATATTTTTCTTTTGCATATCATTTCTTAATGTGACAATCTCTTCTTCCAAATTTCCAATGATCTTGTGTTTTTCTTCTAGTTGTTCTTTCAGTGTTTCTTCAATTCTTTGATCTTCTTCTATTTGAACCTTCAAATTTGTGATCATTTTTTCTAGTTCTTGAGTGTCTTATTTCTTTTCAATTTTACTTGTACTTTCTTCTTTTTCTTCTTTTCTATTCTGATAACTTATATGGCACACGTTAATTTCTCTTGCTAGTTAACTTTTGTCTCTTCAATTTCATCTTCGGCTTCTTCATATTCTTCTTCGGCTTCTTCATATTCTTCTTTGAAGTCTTCTTTATCATAGTCTTCTACTTCCATGAACAGAACTTTTTGTGTCTCACTGTCACTGAATTCATCTTCATCTGATGATGAGATGTCTTCTTTCATGCATAAGATTTTCTTGAAAACTTTCTTTGTGGTTCTTTTGCCTTTATATGTTTGTTTTCCATTTGAGTAACCTTCATCATTTCTTTTTTTCTTATAAGGACATTTGTTAGAAAAATGATCAATACCATCACAATTAAAACAAATTAAAGAAGCTTATCTCTATACTATAACATCCCTAAAAATAAATTATTTTTGAATTTGAAATTTCTTAGGAAAGTTATTATGTTTTTGGTAAATTCGAAATTGGAAACTTTTTTCCATTTATGGCAGTTCTAAATTTCGAATTTAGTTAATTGTAATTGATGATTATGACTATTGGGAGAGATCTGATTTGACCCAACTAACTATTTGAATATGACACTTGTATGAAACAAAATATTTTATAATTATTGTTGAAGGACAAATGGAACAACCATGTTAAAATTAGCAAACCATAACTCCATGAGTGGGGAACATGTTAGAGGTACCCTAGAGTTGATTGTTACAAGCAAAAATCCAGAATTTGGCCATTAGCAACCCTTGAAAATCAAGGATTTGGAAAGATGTGAAAATTACCAAGGGGGAAAAATACCTAGGCACTTTTGCTTTTGGATATATAGCATATGCGAGGACGCAGGACGTAGGACGTTGCCTAGCATGTTGGGGAAATTATGGATCTCTTGTTGTTAGGAACACTGATTTATGAGTGTGAGGCAAGGAAAAGTTGTTGAGACTAAAGGACTATTGTCGAGGTGGAGTTCTAAGTTTTCCCTCATGGATTCATGGTTAGGATAAGGGGTGAATGGAACAAGTGAATTTGGCTGTTTCATTCTAAGGTTGGGAGGGGTGTGGTTTTTCCCTTTGTCTTTTAGCGAATTGGTTCAGATATGTTCACCTACTCTTTTTTGGTTATATATCTCTTGTTTTGAATGGCTGTCAGAATGCATCTATATATTACTGGGTGAATTATTTTTGTTGAATTTCATTTAATTAAGAACCGCTTTGATGAAAATGACTAAAATAGTAGAGCTAGTATAATACTATGTGAGTTATGTCTGACAATTAAACTACGAATGATGGAACAGACGTAGAATAAACCCATTAGACCGACTTCCAATTTCAGATAGTAGGAACCGTGTGTTTCTTTTTATAAGTATAAGAAAATCAATTCGAAGGAGTCTTTTTGTTGCATCTTCAACTTCAGAAATACTGAAAGGTATACATGAACTAATTATTTATACATTTGTACATTATTGCAATGAGTTTTACAGAGTAACAACACTAATACAATATTGATGCAAGGAAATAATAAACATTCGTATAGGGTTAAATACATATATATTTATTTATAATTATGTATACTTAATACCTGTACATGAGTGTAAATATTCTATTTTCAACTTCGTTGAGGTTTGAATTGAAGAAATACAAGTTCCAGAAGTGTAATATCCCTAAGGCCGAATTAAAATACTGGTCTCTTGTTGTTAAATTTAAGGAAGGTTTGCAGGTATGTCATAATATACACGAGCTATATTATTGAGTTACAAATCATATTTGGATGACGAAATTGATGAGGCATTTTGGTTGAGGTACATGGTTGAGACAAGTAGTTGATGATTTGGAACATATGATGCAGGAGCGTCACTCCCAAGCCATCCATGCACCAGCCAGCCAGCACACCGCGCATTCAAAGAAGGAGAGGTGTAACCCTCTCATTGTTCAAATTTTGAATTTGAAATAAATGTAATTAATGTTTGTAAGGTTGGTAGAGACAAAGTTGTGCCTTTGAGCAGGCTATAGTTAAAGAAGGCCTTTAATAGTTGTAAGGTTGAGATCTAGCTCTAATCTAAACTAGACAACTATTTAATTGTGAATTCAATGTAATTGAATAGGGTAGGTGAGATGGAGGGAAGAGCTCGAAGAGCCCCCTCATGTAAAAGATCTTTAGCATATTATTTTGAAGTTAGTCAAGTTGAGTAGAAGGAGCCAAGACTCTATTGAAGTCTGCACTCATAACCTTTGTACAGGCATTCTTGATTAACACAAACAGAAGCAGTTATTCCTGCATGATATTTTGTGTGTGATGAATGTCTTTACGTGTGTTCATTATATGTTGTGAATGTGTGTTAGTAGACATTTGCAGGGACAGATAGGTTCTGCCATCTATGTGTTCTTTGATTTCAGGTTTGGGGTTCTTTGAGGTTTCATGCCAAGAGAGCATGACAGAATACTATGAGTTCTGTAAGCTAGTGCAAGGAGTGCACTTCTGAATTCTGTGGATTTAGACAAAGATGTTCCAGGAGAGTGCACCAACAGAATTCATTAACTCAGGAGGAAACCTCAAGGTTTTTGAACACCTTGGAGGTAGGACTGTGCAGAGGAAAGCATAGAAGAAGACAGAATATTTGAGGGGTTCTGTAGAGCTCTACCAGGAGGGCATGCAGAATATGCACGGGTTGCATTGAGGAGAAGAACTCTATCTTGAGTTCAAAGAAGACGGAAATTATGAGAAATTCTGGGAAAGCTCTGCCAGGAGGGCATTGGGCAAGTGCATAGAGCGCACAGGAGAACTCTTCTTAGAGTTCACTGAAGGGAACATAATCATTGAGGGATTATGTAGGAGCTATGCCAGGAGGATGTTGAGTAAGTTCCAGTTTTCACAGGAAGACCTCTTAGAGTTCTAAGGGAGAAGGAAGTGTCAAGAGGACCTTCATAGGGTTGTTGAATACCCTGTAGGCTTAGCAAAGAATGCTTGAGCAGGAAGAGGCTAAGAGGGCACTTCCATCCCTTCAAGGAGAGAAAGGGACAGAGGATGAAAACTTGTGAAAGGAATGAACTAGGCCAACACCTGAGTCAAGGGTTGACAGAAAGCCATTTGGAGGCTTGTCAAGCATAAGGAATGTGCACAGGATAGATTTGGTTTCAAGTTTGAAGTGCGGGAGCCTGAGCGTAGGAGAAGAGACTGTATGAAGTCGGAGTAGAGCATAGAGAAACTCAGAAGAGATATCACCTTCATGTGCAAAGACTCTGCAAGCTAGTGCAGAAGTCGAGAATCCGTTCACGGTTTCAGAGAAGACCAAGCTCAGGAGGAGCAGTGCCTTGGCACAAAGAGTCATAGCTGGAAGGAGTGTTGAGGTTGAGGAAACCTATAAGGTTTTGAAGAAGATAAGCTCGGGAGGGGCAGTGCCTTTGGAAGAGCAGAAGGCCAAGAGGACCCTTTGGAAGGTAAGACTTCGACAAAGCTCGGGAGGGACAACGTCCTTCGAATACAGACGAGAGCCGAGGAGTTAGGATTTGCAAAGCTGAGCAAAGGCTGAGGCATTTGATACTTCAGAAATATTCCAATGAGAAGGAAGAAGCAGAAGCTCACAAGGGGTAGCACAGCTATCGTTGAATCAGGCCGAGGACAAGATCTGGACCGTTGAAGTTTCATGTCCAGGAAGCAGGAGGAGGAGAGCGCATAGGAGAACAAGATTTGAACTGTCAGATCTTGCACAGAGCACCGACCGTCATTGGATCTGGGAGAAGGTGCACATGAGTTAAGCTCACATATGAGCTCAGTGGAGGCTCATCAAAAGTATGGAAACAATGAACACATCAGGATTTTGGAGTTCAGGGAGAAGAGCATATAGGGGTCATGGAGTCGTTGCATCGCGATATCCTGATCCGTGAAATCTCGAAAGAATAGAGAGTGTCCATCACTCAGAAGGATGTGTGGCATAGATCCAAAGACATCGGGGTTTCGGATACCGGGAAGTTGAAGGACCAAGGATTGGTCGTGGAGGATTCACGAAGTCATGAATCCTGAAGTCCTAAAAAGTGCATACAACTGAGATTTCGGGGAAATCCCTGAAAGGACATTTCGGTATTTCATCTACCAGAAGATTCAGGGGTGGAAGTTCAAAACTCTTGACCCATGAGATCCCGAAAGGATCTGAGCCATTGGATTAGGGAGGATCATAGTCGTTGATCTCACTCAGGAGAAGGAGGACTGAGAGAAGGAGGACCGAAGTTTCAGGATTTCAGTATTTTGGTATTTTCGATACCAGAAGTATGGGAGGCCAGGGATATTGGCAACAGGATTCACGGAGTCCCGAAATGTGAATTACCAAAAGAGTTTGCGAGAAGAGTAGCGTCGGGTCAGATTTCGGCATACTGGGGTTCGGGATTTTTGGAATCCTGAAGACAAAGAATCAGGGGAATTTCGGCATTGGAAACCCTGAAGTTCCGAAAGAGGCATGTGGTCATAGGGAAAAGTGGTCACATAGGCTGGAGATTCACCGTTTTTGCATTTCGTCATTTGAGAGATCGAAGAGATAGAACTCTCGATAGTTGGGTTCGTGAAATCGCGAAGCTCGAAAATATTTTTTTCAACAAAAGGGTCGTAGTCATATCTTGGATGCGGTTGAGAGGAGAACGACTTGTGGATATAATGATGAGGTTCTAATAGGGATCCGAAAGAGTTTCTTCATCTTAGGGAAGATTTGATATGATCCTGTGAGCGGATCTTGGCCCAAGGGTTGGGGTTCTACATCAAGTGGTATCAGAGATGATTTTTGTCTATATATTTCAGACAAAAGAGAAAAGAGGAGACTGTTACTTTGTTCATAGGAAAAGGAGAGACGGTGGGAGAAATTCTGATGACATCAAGTGGTATCTGAGCTAATTTCTGTCTATAGATTTTAGACGAAAGAGAAAAGAGGAGACCGTTACTTTGTTCAAAGGCGAAGGAGAGACGGTGGGAGAAATTATTATGACATCAAGTGGTATCAGAGATTGACTCTATTTGTATATTTCGGGTAGAGGAAGCAAGAGGAGAAAGAGTACTCTGATACACATCAGTTTGGTATCAGAGGAAGATAGAGTATTGGAATTCTATCGTGATTGTTTGCAGGTAGGCAGTAGTTAGGAAGATAGTTAGGAGGACTATAGAGGGGATGCTAGAAGCACTCAGGGTTGCAGAGTGACAGCAGCAAGTTTTCCAGGAGGGTACACAAAAGGAAGGAAAATGGCTACTGAAGGCCATAGACGTGATGGAAAGAATATCCATCAGCAACCAAGAAAAGATGATATGGATAAAGAGCTCACCGAGATCAGAGCGAGGATGGAGGAACTTGCACTGCATATGAAACAGGATGCAAGATCACATTGGGTGTATGAATGGCCCATGAGGACGAAGGTAAAATGTCCAGTGAGGGAATTAGTGGCCAAAAGATAGTGGAGGCTGATAAGAGGATGGTTGAGGCATGCTAAAAGCGTAAGAGATGAAGAGGAGATGGTTCATGTATGTGAGCCAGAAGCTGGGATAAATCTCAGTGATGAGGATGAATTGATATCACTGGAAGATCTCAGAGACTGCCAAGAGGGCATAACAAAAATTTCCAATTGCCATGTGGGCAGTGAGATGAGATCGTTGTGGGATCTCATAGATTGTCAGGAGGATAACAAGTAAATTTTAGATTGCTAGCTGGGCAATGAGTTGGGATCATTGCAGGATCTCATAGACTGCCAAGAGGGTAGTAGAGAGTTCCCAACTTGGTAGGAGGGCATGGGAACAGAAGTGAGACTGTCTGAAGGTCTCATGAACTTAGGCATGAGCTCGGATCAGCCAAAGGAGCTGACAGGGAAGATGAGATCAGAGGTGAGTTCATATCAGCGTGGAGAGTTGATGGAGAAGGAGGATCAGAGGAATCTTCTGATGACTAGAGGAATAAAGATATTCCTGCCACTTAGCCCAGTTGAGGCAAGAGCTTGTGCTACAGAGGTAGCAGCAGAAAAAGGACAACCATCTATGAATGTCAGAGAAATGGAGCATATATTAGAGGATACCCAAGCAGAAGAAGTAAATTAGCATTCCAAGGAATGGCTCAAATTTTCCAGCAAGGAATCTGAAACAGAGACGACTGCAGCATTGGAGCTTGCAATAGAAAAAGAAGAAGAAGAAAATAACATGAGCTTTTTTTATCTATGTGAGTAGATTGAAGCTATGGAGAGAAGGGTGAAGGTGCAGATCTTGCACATCCAACAAGTCAAGTTGGAGGCAGATGAAGGAGGATTCCAGTCTGAGGAGCAGTTGGAGAGAGTTGGAGATACACCACCAAGAGAAATGGAAGAAGCAGAATTGTCATAGGGAGAAGCTAAGCAATAGTTCAGTAATGAGATTGAATAATTGGAATCTTCCACAGAGTGGCAAGTTAAGGCCACGAGGTATGGAGAGGATGACATGGGAGATCATGATGATATACCCATTTGCAAAGAAGAAACGCAACCGAGGAGATTGCAAGAACAGAGCCAGCCACAAGAGAAGATGGACGAGGAGATTGAGAAGATCCGAAAGATGATGGTCAAATCAGTAGAATCTTCCAGTGAAGAAAATATGAGCAGAAGAGAGACTTCCATAGCAGTAGGGAAGCAGCAGCAACAACAACAACAAAGCAGAGGAGCGGATGGACAACTCCGAAGAACTGTTTGGGATCCAGGAGGATTTCAACAACGATGCTGGGGAGATCATGAGTAGGAGCTCATGAATTTTTTGCAGCAGAGGAGTATGATGCAGGAGCATTGCTCCCAAGCCAGCCATGTGCCATCCAGCCAGCACAACATGCATTCAAAGGAGAGGCGCAACCCTCTCATTGTTCAAATTTTGAATTTGAAATCAATTTAATTAATGTTCGTAAGGTTGGTAGAGCCAAAGCCATGCATTTGAGCAGGTTGTAGTTAAAGAAGGCCTTTAATGGTTGTAAGGCTGAGATCTAGCTTCGATCTAGACTAGACTTCCATTTAATTGTGAATTCAATGTAATTGAATAGGGTACGTGAGATGGAGGGAAGAGCTCGAAGATCCCCCTCATGTAAAAGATCTTTAGCATCTTATTTTGGATTTAGTTGATTTGAGTAGAAGGAGCCAAGACTCTGTTTCAGTCCGTGCTCATAACCTTTGTACATGCATTCTTGATTAATACAAATAGAAGAAATTTTTCCTGCATGATATTCTATGTGTGATGAATGTCTTTACGTGTGTTCATTATATGCTGTGAATGTGTTTTAGTAGGCATTTGCAGGGACAGATAGGTTTTTCCATCTGTGGGTTATTTGATTTCAGGTTTGGGGTTCTTTGAGGCTTCATGCCAAGAGAGCATGAAAAAATACAGTGGGTTCTATAAGCCAGTGCAAGGAGTGCACTTTTGAATTCTACGAATTCAGACAAAGACGTGCCAGGAGGGTGCACCAGCGGAAGTCATTAACTCAGGAGGAAACATCAAGGTTGTTGAACACCTTGGAGGTAAGACTCTACAGAGGAAAGAACAAAAGAAGAAAAAATCTATGAGGAGTTCTGTAGAGCTCTGCCAAGAGGGCATTGAGCAGATGCATGGGTTGCATTGAGGAGAATAACTCTATCTTAAGTTCAGAGAAGATAGAAATTCTGAGGAATTCTTGGAAAGCTCTGCTAGGAGGGCATTGAGCAAGTGCACAAAGCACATAGGAGAAATATTCTTAGAGTTTGTTTAAGGGAAGAGAATCACTAAGGGATTCTGTAGGAGCTCTGCCAAGAGGGCATTGAGTAAGTGTCAGTTTTCACAGGAAGAACTCTTAGAGTTCTAATGGAGAAGGAAGTGTCAAGTGGACCTTCACATGGTTGTTGAATGCCATCCAGGCTTAGCAAAGCATGCTTGAGCAGGAAGAGGCTAAGAGGGCACTTCCATCCCTTCACGGAGACAAAGGGATAGAGGATGAAGACCTGTGCAAGGAATGCACCAGGCCAACACCTGAGTCAAGGGTTGATAGACAGCCATCTGGAGGCTTGTCAAGCACAAGGAGTGTGCACATGATAGAATTAGTTTCAAGTCTGAAGCATGGGAGGCCAAGCACAGTAGAAGAGACCCTTTGAAGTCAGATCAGAGAATAAAGAAGCTCAGAAGAGATAGCACCTTCATGTGCAGAGACTCTACAAGCCATTACAGAATTTGGGAAACCTTTCATGGTTTCAAGGAATACCATGTTCAGGAGGAGCACTGCCTTGGTGCAAAGAGTCATAGCTGCAAGGACTGCAGAGGTTGAGGAAACCTCTAAGGTTTTGAAGAAGAGAATATCAGGAGGGGCAGTTCCTTTGAGAACAGAGAAGTGGCCAATAAGAGAATAAGGGCAAGAGGACCCTTTGGAAGGTAAGAGTTTGACAAAGCTCAGGAGGGACAACATCCTTCCAATACAGACGAGAGCCAAGGAATCAGGCTTCGCAGAGCTGAGTAAAGGCCGAGGCCTTTGATACTTCAGAAATATTCCAAGGAGAAGGAAGAAGTAGAATCTCACAAGGGGGAGCACAACTATTGTTAGATCAGGCTGAGGACAAGATCTGGACCATTGAAGTTTCACATCAAAGAAGCAGGAGGAGGAGAGCGCATAAGAGAAGAAGATCTGAATCATCGGATCTTGCACAGATCGTTGACCATCGTTGGATCTGGGAGAAGGTGCGCACGAGTTAATATTTCATATGAGCTGAGTAGAGGCTCATCGAAAGTTCCAAAACAACGAACACATTGAGATTTCAGAGTTCGGGGAGCAGAGCATAGAGGGGTCATGGAGTCGCTGCATCGCGATCTCCTCATCTATGAAATTCTGAAAGAATAGGGAGCGTCCATCACTCAAGAGGATGCATGGAAGGGATCTAAATCCATTAGGGTTTCGGATACTGGGAAGTTGAAGGACTAGGGATTGGTCATGGAGGATTCACGAAGTCACGGATCCCGAAGTCACGAAAAGTGCATACAGTTGAGATTTCAGGGAAATCCACGAAAGGAAATTTCGGTATTTCAGCTACTGGAAGATGCAGGGATAGGAGTTCAGAACACTTGACCCATGAGGTCCTGAAAGGATCCGAGTTGTTGGATTAGGGAGCCTCACAGCCGTTGATCTCACTTAGGAGAAGGATGTTGGTAAATATGTAATAGACAATGAAAGGCATGAAGAATGTACAGATGGTTGTTAGCATATTTACAGGCAGTGTATACTTGTCATTGATGGTGAGTACAGTTGTGGTTTTGGTGATGGCTTGAGTACAACAACAATGAGTAGCAGTGCAGCAATAATCGAGAGGAGAAGAGTCAGTGACCGTTGGATCTCATTCAAATTTCCCGAAAGAACGAGGGTCGTCAGATCTGAATGAAGACAATGAAGAGGAGGATAGAGCTCAGTCATTAGATCCAAGTTCAAGACCCGACAATCATCGGATCAAGGATAACTTGCATGCTCTTTAAAGTACAAGGAGAAGTAGGAGTAATTGCAATGTGCAAAATCACGATCTAATCTGAGCCGTCGAGATTTAGGTTGATCTGAACCATTGATCAAACTCCACATCGGAGTTTCATGAATCAGGAATTTGAAAGGCAAAGAACATAATGCCGATTTTGCGATATGCGAAATAGCCATTGAATCTGGACCGTCAGATCCAGAAATGATCAGGACCGTTGATCACAGCCCGTATCGGAGTTTCGGGGATCGCGAATTCAAAAGGGAAAGAACACAATGCAGCAAGAATCTTGATTTCACGATATGCGAAATCACGAGTGAATCTGGACCGTCAGATCAAGAAATGATCTGGACCGTTAATCTGATATCTCACATAGTTTCGGGGTTCGGGATTTGTAAGTGACAAAAACTATGGACATAAAGAATTACGAATTCACGATATGCGAAATCCTGAGAGCACCTTTCACATAAAGCCTTGGTCACAACCCTTGGTCACGAGAAGAGAAGGAGTCAGTCCAGATAAGCTCCATTTCGGAGTTTTGGAGATCGCGATGTGAAAGTGTCGAGACACTTGGGAAAAGGAATGTCAAAATGCTGAAACCCGATTTAAAAGGAAAGAATAATAAAGATTATCCAACGGTGCAGATAAAGCTTGAATTGATCGGAGGGTTGTTTTTCTTTCTCACACATTAACGCTTCAGTTATGAATCTGTTAAGATGATGATGAATCGGTTAGCATTTTAGTTGTTAGGACAAGTGTTCTTGTTTCAGCTGAGGGTAGGCGAAATACAACCGTCGGGGAGGTATGCATAAAAGAATATGAGACAGATTGTGTAACGTTGGCTGTTCTAAAGTGAAAATGAATAAAACCAGTAAGAAAAAGAAAAGGAGCATGAGTATAGTATGAAATGGACAAAATGTGTAGAGGTAGATGAAAGACAAAGCAGAAGTAGAGAAGAATGACAGACAGAGAAGAAGCAGAGCAGAATGATAGAAAAAGTTGATGCAGAGCAGACCTGTTAAACAAACAGAAGAAGAGAAGAATTGCAGAACAGTTTGTTGAAGATCAGATATAGAGAAAGATTGGTAAGAATTGATTTATCTATGTAGTTGTCTGTGTATTCATTATTTGATATTCTAGGGAGGTAGGGAGGTGCTCAGGAGGACTGTTGTCCTCAGAGGTTCAAGTGGGTGCTTGAACACATGGAGTTGTATCTTCCATCTGGTTGCAGCCAGAGAAACCAGGGTGGCAGGGTGGTGCTAGAGAGAACAAGTGTTCTCTGTTATACAGATTGGAGTCTGTGTAACTAGAAGTTGGTGCTTTCGTCTAGTTAGTGCTAGAACATTCAAGAAGTTGGTGCTTCCATCCAGTTGGTGATGGAATATTCAAGGAGTTGGTGCTTCCTTCTAGTAGGTGCTAGAGAAACCAGAGAGTTGGAGCTCTCAAACAAGTTGCAGCTTGTAAAACAGAGGTAGCAGCCTCACATTGAGTTGGTGCTCAATTGTAAAATATGTACAGAACTGAAAAAGACTGCCTATCATTTCAAAGAAGAAGAGGTTTTCTCCCTTTATGGGTTTCCTCATGAAAATCTGTCTCTGTGGGTATTTTATGTGTGACTGATGGTATTTACTTTTACTATCCATATGCTGTATATTGTTGATGACCACATGAAGAAAGATTAATAATATTTAAAAGGTATAAAATTGTTTAAGCTCACATACAACTGATTCACCGCCCCCCCCCCCTTCTCAGTTGTTTTAGTATTTTCAACAATTGGTATCAGAGCGGGTTCCTTTTATTTAAAGGTAGATCTGTAAGATTAAACATGTCAAGTCATGAAGGGACTTCAGTCTCTAATCCCCCTCTGTTTGATGGAACAAATTTTTCCTTCTGGAAGATTAGAATGAGAACTTATTTAATGGCCTTGGGTGCTGATGTTTGGGATGTAGTAGAGATTGGATACACAAAGCCTGTTGTGATAGCCAACAAGGATGATAAGTCAGAGTTTAGTTTTAATATTAAGGGGATGAATGCTATCTTGAATGGACTTTTTGAAGCTGATTTTGTAAAGGTGATGCATCTTGATACTGCCAAAGCAATGTGGGATAAACTTATTAACAGTTATGAAGGAAATGAGAAAGTAAAAGGCGCCAAACTTCAAACCTACAGATTGAAATTGAACAACTAAAGATGAATGAAGATGAAACAATTAGAAAGTATTTTTTAAGAGTTGAAGAACTCGTAAATGCCATGAAGGGTCTAGGTGAGACGTTTGCTGACTCACTCTTAGTTCAGAAGATTTTAAGATCCTTGCCTGATAAATTTAATCCAAAAGTCTCTGCAATAGAAGAATTAAATGATCTCAAAACTCTGTCCATTGATCAAATTCTAGGAACTCTAACTGCATATGAAACGATAATTAACAAAGATAAATCCAGTGCTAGAGAAGCATCTTTCAAAGTAGACAAGAATACTGATTCAGAATTTGATGACATTGAGGCAAAATTTGTGAGAAGGTTAAAGAGAGGATCAGGAAAATATCAAGGGAAGTTGCCCTTCAAATGCTTTAACTGTGGTAAGATAGGTCATTTTGCATCTAAGTGTCTCCATCAAAAAAAGGACCAGAACTCTGATGATGAAAAGAAGTACAAGTACAAGAAATATAATAAGAAGAAAAGTTTGGTTGCAAATAATGACAATTCCTCAGAAGACACTGATAGTGACTCATCCGGTGAAGATAAGACAAATGACTTTGT
>ML807375.1:231848-257468 GCA_009831015.1 Picea engelmannii
TGATGACTATTCTAGACTAACTTGGGTTGCCTTTTTGAAAGAAAAATCTGAAGCACTTGAAAAATTCAAAGTGTTTAAGGCTTTGACTGAGAATCAAATAGGAAGAAGGTTAAAGGAAGTAAGGTATGATAGAGGAGGAGAGTTCAGTTCTGGAAACTTCAAAGAATTCTGTGATAAAAATGGGATCAAAAGAGAGTACACAATTCCAAGGACTCCACAGCAAAACAGAGTTGTTGAGAGGTAGAACAGGTCAATACAACAAATGGAAAGATATATGATGAATGAAAAGAACATACCTCATACATATTGGGTGGAAGCAATTCATACAGTTGTTCATATCCTTAACAAAGCTCATCTCAGACTGCACAGTGACAAGACCCCTTAAGAACTTTGGTTTGGGAGACTTGCTTCAATCAAACATTTTAAATTTTTCGGGAGAACATGTTATATCAAGAACAATGATGAAAATATTGGCAAATATGATGACCGGGATGATGAAGGTATTTTCTTGGGTTATGCTACAAACAGTAAAGGGTACAGATGCTATAATAAAAGACTGCATAAGCTAGTTGACTGTATAGATGTAAAAGTTGATGAAGAAATTCCAGTCAGAAATATAAGCAGTGATGAACCAAGAACTGAAGATACAGTTGAAGATGAAGATGAACAGGTCCAAGGATCAGAAAGAGAAGAGGCTGGATCAGATGAAGATGTGAACATTCAAATTTATACAAGTCAACAAAAGGAAGCAAAATCTCCTCTCAGAATTATTAGAAAGAATCATCCTGAAAATCAGATAATTGGGGATATGAATGAAGGAGTTCAGACAAGAAGGAAACTGATTAAGGACTCAGAACAATCTCATGTTGCCTTTTTATCTATGACTGAACCTAAAAATTTTGAGGAAGCTAGCCAGGAAGATAATTGGATTAGAGCAATGAATGAAGAGCTTGATCAGATTGAGAAGAACAATACTTGCGAGCTTGTTCCTAGACCAGAAAATAAAAATGTAATAGGTTCTAAATGGGTGTTCAAGAATAAAATGAATGACAAAGATCAAGTTGTTAGAAATAAAGCCAGATTGTTTTGTAAAGGATATGCACAAGTTGAAGGTCAGGACTTTGATGAAACTTTTGCACCAGTGGCAAGATTGGAAGCTATCAAAATGTTTCTTGCTTATTCTTGTCATAAGAATTTCAAAGTTTATCAGATGGATGTTAAGTCAGCGTTTCTTAATGGATATCTAGAGGAAGAAGTATATATGGAGAAACCTGAAGGATTTTCATTGACAGACAATCCTAATTATGTTTGTAAGCTGAAGAAGGCCTTATATGGACTAAAACAAGCACCACGAGCCTGGTACTCTAGACTGGACAAATTTCTACAAGAAAAAGGGTTCAAGAAAGGTACTCTTGACAGTAACCTTTACATTAAGTATGAAGGTGATGATTTAGTAGTTGTTTTGGTTTATGTAGATGATATTGTTTTTGGCTGTACTAATGAATCATCTGTCCAGTGGTTTTCTAATTCTATGCAAACAGAATTTGAAATGTCCATGATAGGGGAACTATCATATTTTCTTGGGTTACAAGTAAAACAAAGCTCTGCAGGAATTTTATTTTTCAAGAAAAATATTTGAAAGAGATATTGAAGAAATTTCAGATGGAAGATTCCTCTACAGTCAGCACACCTATGGTGGTTGGTTGCAAGCTGAGAAAAGATGATATCTCACCTGATGTTGATCAAAGGACATATCAGTCAATGATAGGCAGTCTTCTGTACATCACAACATCTCGTCCTAATATAATGCAAGCTGTTGGAATGGTAGGTCGTTTTCAATCTGCTCCTAAACAAAGTAATTTGGTAGCTGTCAAAAGAATATTTAAATACTTGAAGGGAACTATGACTTATGGTCTGTGGTATTCTAGAAATCAGAATTTTCAGTTAACTGCTTATTCAGATGCAGACTGGGTAAACTGTGTTGATGAGAGAAAAAGCACCAGTGGAGGAGAATTTTTCCTGGGTGACTCATTAGTTGCCTGGCTTAGTAAGAAGCAAGGATCTATTTCATTATCCACTACAGAGGAAAAATACATTGCTGCTACTACTTGCCGCACACAAATTTTATGGATGATACAAACTCTTGCAGATCTGAAGGTAACTTACACTGATCCTATTCCAATTCATTGTGATAACACAAGTGCCATCAGTGTTTCCAAGAATCCTGTACTTCATTCCAAGACTAAGCATATTCCAATCAAGTACCATTTTCTCAAAGAACAAGTTACAAACAGAATTGTTCAACTGAATTATATACCCTCTACAGAACAAATTGTTGATATTTTTACCAAACCATTAGCAACGACCCCTTTTGGATATCTTCGTCAAAATTTGGGGGTTATGATTTCTAGTTTTTAAAATGTTCACCTAGTTAGGGAGAGTATTTATTGAATATTTGGTGTCTTTTCTAGATGTTTATAGATGACAGGGGAAGTATGCTTTGCAACAGGGTCAGTGGAAGAATGTTTCTTCTTTGACATTGATGTCAAAGGGGGAGAAAGGAGTTGAGTCTGAAATGTTTCAGGAACAGAGACGAGTTTGAATGGCCGAATGCAGAGGAGAGTCTGAAATGTTTCAGGAACAAAGTCGAATCTGAATGGCTGAATGCAGAGGAGATTTGAGTCCAAATCCAAATGCACTGAATGCAGAGGAGAGTTGAGTCTGAATGCAAGTGGGTGCTTGTGTTGCCATCAATGCCAAAGAGGGAGATTGTTGGTAAATATGTAACAGATAATGAAAGGCATGAAGAATGTACAGAGGGTTGTTAGCATATTTACAGGTAGTGTATACTTGTCATTGATGGTGAGTACAGTTGTTTTTTTGGTGATGGATTGAGTACAATAGAAATGAGTAGCAACGCAGCAATAATCGGGAGGAGAAGAGTCAGTGATCGATGGATCTCATTCAAATTTCCTGAAATAATGAGGGTCATCAGATATGAATGAAGACAATGAAGAGGAGGATAGAGATCATTCGTTAGATCCAAGCACAAGACCTGACCATTGTCGGATCAAGGATAACTTGCACGCTCTTTAAAGTACAAGGAGAAGTAGGAGTAATTGCGATGTGAAAAATCGTGATCTAATCTGAGCCGTCGAAATCTAGGTTGATCTGAACCGTTGATCAAACTCCACATCAGAGTTTCGCGAATCGGGAATTTGAAAGGCAAAGAACATAATGCCGATTTTGCGATATGCGAAATAGCGATTGAATCTGGACCGTCAGATCCAAAAATGATCAGGACCATTGATCACAGCCTGTATTGGAGTTTCGGGGATCACGAATTCAAAAGGGCAAGAACACAATGCAACAAGAATCCTGATTTCAAGATATGTGAAATCGTGAGTGAATTTGGACCATCAGATCAAGAAATAATTTGGACCATTAATCTTATCTCTCACAAAGTTTTGGGGATCGGGATTTGTAAGTGACAAAAACTATGGACATAAGGAATTACGAATTCGCAATATGCGAAATCCTGAAAGCGCCTTTCACATAAAGCCTTGGTCACAGCCCTTGGTCACGAGAAGAGAAGGAGTCAGTCCAGATAAGATCCATTTGGGAGTTTCGGAGATGGTGATGTGAAAGTGTCGAGACACTTGGGCAAAGGAATGCCAAAATGCCAAAACTCGATTTAAAAGGAAAGAATAATAAAGATTATCCAACGATGTGGATAAAGCTTGAATTGATCTGAGGGTTGTTGTTCTTTCTCACACATTAACGCTTCAGTTATGAATTTGTTAAGATGATGACAAATCGGTTAGCGTTTCAGTTTCTAGGACATGTGTTCTTGTTTTGATTGAGGGTAGGAGAAATACAACCGTCGGGGAGGTATGCATAAAAGAATATGAGACAGATTGTGTAATGTTGGTTGTTCTGAAGTGAAAATTAATAAAACCAATAAGAAAAAGAAAAGGAGCATGAGTATAGTATGAAATGGATAAAATGTGTAGAGGGAGATGAAAGACAGAGAATAAGTAGAGAAGAATGATAGACAGAGCAGAAGCATAGCAGAATGACAGAAAACGTTGGTGCAAAGAAGACATGTTAAACAAACAGAAGAAGAGAAGAATTGCAGAATAGTTTGTTGAAGATCAGATATAGGGAAAGATTGGTAAGAATTGATTTATCTGTGTAGTTGTCTATGTATTCATTATTTGATATTCTAGGGAGGTAGGGAGGTACTCGGGAGGACTGTTGTCCTCAGAGGTTCAAGTGGGTGCTTGAACACAGGGAGTTGTAGCTTCCATCTTGTTGCAGCCAGAGAAACCAGGGTGGCAGGGTGGTGCTAGGGAGAGCAAGTGTTCTCTGTTATACAGATTGGAGTCTGTGTAACTGGAAGTTGGTGCTTCCATCCAGTTGGTGCTGGAATATTCAGGGAGTTGGTGCTTCCTTCTAGTGGGTGCTAGAGAAACCAGAGAGTTGGAGCTCTCAAACAAGTTGCAGCTTGTAAAATAGAGGTAGCAGTCTCACATTGAGTTGGTTCTCAATTGTAAAATATGTATAGAACTGAAAAAGACTGCCTATCATTTCGAAGAAGAAGAGGTTTTCTCCCTTTATGGGTTTCCTCGTGAAAATCTATCTCTATGGGTATTTTGTGTGACTGATGGTCTTTACGTTTACTATCCATATGATGTATATTGTTGATGACCACATGAAGAAATATTAATAATATTTAAAAGGTATAAAATTGTTTAAGCTCACATACAATTGATTCACCCCCCCCCCCTTCTCAGTTGTTTTAGTATTTTCAACAAAGGAGGACCGAGAGAAGGAGCACTGGAGTTTTGGGATTTCGGTACTTCGGTATTTCAGATACCGGGAGTATGGGAGGCCAGGGATATTGGCAGTAGGATTCATGGAGTCCCAAGACGTGAATTCCTAGAAGCATTTGTGAGAAGAGTAGTGTCGGGTCAGATTTCGGCATACCAGGGTTTGGGATTTTGGGAATCCTGAAGACAAAGAATCGGGGGCATTTCGACATTGGAAACCTCGAAGTTCCAAAAGAGGCATGTGGTCACAGGGAAAATTGGTCACATAGGCCGGAGATTCGTTGTTTCATCATTTCATCATTCGAAAGATCGAAGAGCTAGAACTCTTGACAGTGGGTTCACGAAATCACGAAGCCTGAAAATCCTTTTTTCGACAAAAGGGTCGCAGTCATATATTAGAGGCCATTGAGAGGAGAAGGACCTGTGGATCGAATGATTAGGTTCTGATAGGGCTCTGAAAGAGTCACTTTAGCTCAGGTAAGATTTGAAACGATCCCATGAGCAAATCTTGGCCTGAGGGTCAGGGGTCTGCATCAACATACATGAGTTGTATAGTTGATGATGTTCGTACATATTGATGAGTCATAGTTTATGTGTATTTGATGAATGATTGGTACAATTTGGTGCATGGTTGATGCACTCGTTGATTGTATAGGTTGAGGTACAAGTTGGTGCATGGTTGATGCACTTGTTTATGGTACACGTTGATTATAGGTTGTTTGGTACAAGTTTTTACAGGTTGTTTGGTACAAGTTTTTATAGGTTGTTTGGTGCAGGTTTATTGGTACATGTTTACAATAATATATCTAATAGTGATAGTGTGAAAATGGTTCCATCATTATCTTCTATGACAGGGAGGTTGGGTGGGGAAAGAAGAGGTTGTTGTAGCCACCTTTCAGTTGTAGCCAAAGAACATAGAGGGTTGTATCCTCCTTATGGTTGTGGAAAGAGAATTGGGGATTTGGAGCTTCCCTCAGTTTGTAGCTTGAGAGAATAAGGGTTTTTCACCTCCTTCCAGTTGTAGTTGTAAAACAAAGGATGTTAGTGCTCCCAATGATTGTAATTCTTAAAGACATATAAGAAAAAGCATTATGTAGTTTTATCCTTCTTTGGGTTTCCACGTAAAAGCATTGGTGTACTTTGTATGTGTATGATGGTTCATTTGTTCATTGTTTATTTACTATGAAACTATTGGATGATAATTCTAAATTGATATAACACTTGCATTTTATGGTTAAAAAGGATTAAATTGCACAATTACTGATTCACCCCCACTCTCAATAATCCATCAATTGGTATCAAAGTGGGTTCCTTTAGAAATTAGTTTAACCACTGGAAGAATATCATGGATTATTCTGAGAATGGAGTACCACTATTTAATGTTCAGAATGGGTTAAAGTATGAGATATGGAGAAAAAGAACGAAAGTATTTTTATAGGCACATGGGCATTATATTTGTCTATCATTCGTTATAGGATATGATAGTTCAAAAAGGGAAAATATTGTAGCCAATAAGGAATTGAAGAAGAATAACAAAATAGCAATGGATTTCATCTCGGAAGGATTACCTAATCTGGTAAGAGAAAAGGATGGTAAATTTTCATCAGCCAAAGAACTTTGGGATATGTTACATGATGCATATTCTTCACCCATCGCATATTCTGAAAATTCCAAATAATGTGAAGGTAGAGATCAAGAAGCAATGTGTTACCATTTCAAATAGATTCAGGCAGTGAAGAGTACATAATCAATAAAGGTATGTTGTTTTGCTTTAATTATGAAAAACACAGACATCTTGAAATAGAATGCCATGAAGGAAATGAGACAGAAAAACTAATTGAAAAAGAAGAGAATTATGAAGAAGAATTGATTAGTGCTTTAGATGAACTAAGAAAATAAATAGATGAAAACAAGTCACTCAAGAAATTGTTAAAATTTCAGACCCCAACCCAGTTTCAGTCTCGCTAATTTTCCAGCCAAAGTTAAATGCCCAAACCCAGTTTCATCATATAAAAAAATTAGCATAAAATAAACTTCAGAACTGAAACATGAGGATTCTGAACATCATTTTCAATGCAGAAAAAAAATATCAGCAGTATGCAAAACTCATAAAATTTAGACACAAGAATTTTCGGTCTAACTTCGACCCCGGAAAAACCCACAAGGGGAAAACCAATGAGAGAGGGATTTATATTATTTATGGGCTTCTGAGAAATTCTTTTACAACATATTCATCTTCAGAAATTTACACAAACTTATATGGACTTCCTGTAGCTTTGCTCCTCGATTTCTGAACCAAAAATCCATACAACTGTACAGTTGTCCCAGCAATTAATGTTGTATGGATTGTCCTTGAAATGCATGCCAAATCTCTACTGCAACTGTATGGAATACCCAGCAATGAAATACCTTGAAAACAATGTTGAATACATAGAAAAACATGCCCATAATTTACTGTGGTATGACCCTCTATTTCTGTGCAGGTCCGTACAAACTGTACGTAATTTTCTCACCTAGAAAAATGTTCCCAGCAACCTCCTCGATTTCTATACATGAAAATGATTTACGATAGCCTTGGATAGCATGCCAATACTCCCAAAAAATTGAGCTACTTTTCTCCTCGAAATCTGTGCACATTAATGGTTGTACGACCCTTCAAATCCATACTATACGAACTGATATTTATTACTATTTGTTGTCTCAAAATCTATGCCTATTGTTTGCCTTGGGATGCGTGATCTCCTCCTACAAATGCTATCTCTTTTCTCCAGCTTGACCTCCCTCTCTTGCTCTCTCTTGTTCTCTCAACAAGAATGCTTGAACTACCCAAGAATGGGTGCGCCCTCTTGCCCTAATCGACCTCATGAGGGAAGGTGAGGGGTTTTCTAATCTAATGGTTGAGATTAGATTAGATGAGTGGTTGAGATTAGGTGTCACTTCACTCACCCTCACTTTAGTCATAAAGTTATCTTTTAATTTGCATCTCCCAAATTAATTTGACTAGGACCCACATTAGGCACATTCTCCCCCTTAGGCACCTAGGGAAGAGAAACACTTGCCTTGGTATTTTATTTAATCAAAAATTTAAAACTCCCTCATACCGAGGAAAGTGTTACTCACCACTCCAAGCTTGTCCCTGAAAAATACAAACTTGCCTCTACCCAATGCCTTGGTGAGCATGTCTGCAACCTGCTCCTCTGTAGATATGTACTGTAGCTCCACATCTCATCTCTGAACATAATCACGGATGAAATGATATTGAATCTTGATATTCTTAGACCAGTCATGAAAAACTGGATTCTCTGAGAGTTTGATGCAACTCTGATTATCACAGTAAATCACAGTAGGCCTCAATTACACACCGAACAATCCCACCAACATCTCATGAAGCCAAAGGGCCCCACAACTAGCCTGACTAGCTTCCATAAACTCAGCCTCCATCGAACTCAAATCCACTAACTTATTCTTTCAACTGAACCAAGACACAACTATTGATCCCAATCCGAAGCAGCACCCTGAAGTGCTTTTCCTGTAACTGACACATCCTACCCAATCTCAGTCTGTATAGCCAACCAGACGAACTCCATATCCTCTATGATAGTCCAAACCATAATCTATGGTACCACAAAGATACTTGAACACATGTTTTTCTACCACCCAGTGCACTCTCCTAGGCTCCACCATGAACTGACTAAGAGTGTTAATAGAAAAACAAATATTTGGCATGGTATTGACCAAATACATCAATGACCCAATCAACTGATGATACAAAGTGGAATCCACCAACTGTGACTCAGAAGCATGAAGCTTATTCCAGTTGGTAATCATGGGAGTGGTCATGGGCCTGCTATCTCCCATCTAAAATATGCTCAGAATGTCACACACATACTTCCCATGTCCCAGGAAGATGTGTCCAGGCCCCTGCCAAACCTCCAATCCCAAAAAATAATGCATCAGTCCGATATCAGTCATCTTGAACTCTGAAGAAAGTCTCTCCTGGTAGTTGTTGATGAGTCTCTCTACCCTTGTAATGAAAACATCATCCACATAAAAAATAAGAATGAGAGGATCCTCTCCAACCACAATGAATTATATGTTGGGATCCGCCTCACTCTTCTCAAAACCCAACTGCTGCAAATATACATCTATCCTCGAATACCAAGCTCTTGGAGCTTGTTTCAGTCCATACAATGCCTTCTTCAGTCTATACACATGAGTCTCTCTCATGTGTACCTCAAAGTCCAATGGTTTCTCAATATACACCTCCTCCTCTGTAAGACCATTCAAAAATGCAGTCTTCACATCCATCTGGTGGATTTTTCAACCTGTCTCTGTTGCAATGGAGATCACTACCCTGATCAAAGTGTATCTAGCAACTGGCACAAAGGTCTCATCATATTCAACTCCCTCAACCTGTGAAAACCCCTGAGCCACAAAGTGATCTTTGTACTTCTCAATGTTGCCATCTACATCATGTTTTAGCTTGTAGAGCCATCTGGAAGTCACCACTGACTTCCCCTTAGGTCTATGAACAACTTCCCAGACATCGTTCTTCATGATGGAATTATACTCTTCCATCATGGCATATCTCCATACCTGTCTACTAGAGGCCTCCTCAAAAGTGGAAGGATCAGACTCCCGAATACTACTCACCATCGCGATGTAGCTACAAAACCTCTTGGGAGATTTACTCTCCCTCACTTCCTGTCTGGGATTCCCCACTGAACCCTGTGCCTCCCTCAAAGTGTCATGAATCCACTTGGGATTCCTCCTCTCTGAAGTAGTGCATTGTGGAGGGGACTCTCCCTTCTCAACCCCATTTGCTGAAGACAATGATCTTGTAGTAGACCCTGAAGTACATGATCCTTAAACCTGTGGACCGGTAGCCTGCGAACCTAAACTCTGTGGCCCTATCACCTGTGAACCTGTCATCACCAAATTTGGTGGCCCACAACTCTATGTCACTGTAGTCTATTGCAGGCTCACCTAAATCTGAGGTGAAGACTTCTCACCTCTCTCTGTCCCTCTAGACTTCCTAAAGGCTTCGTCCTCCTCAAATCTGACATCCCTCCTCAAGACAATCTTCCTCGAGGAAGGAAGGTAAATACGGAAAGCCTTTGAAGTCTCACTGTACCCAAAAAATATCCCTCCTCTACCATGGGCTCTAGCTTTTTCCTCTTCTCAAAAGGGACATATGAATAAGTGATGCACCCAAAAATCTGAAAGTGCCCCACCTCAGGCTTCCTCCCAGAAAAATCCTCCTTAGGAGTCATGCTCCCCACAGCCCTGTGAGGACTCCTTTTCTACAAATAAACTGTATTGTAGCATGCCTCAACCCATAGAAATAGTGGCAGCTCCTGATCATGTAGCATGGCTCTCACAGCCCCAACAATGGCCCTATTCTTCCTCTCAGCAAACCCAATCTATTGTGGGTTGTAAGGAACAATCAACTCCCTCCTGATGCCCTCTCCTACACAAAAATCCATGAACTCCTTGGAGGTATACTCACCCACATTGTTCGATCTTAGGAATCTGATTTTCTTCCCTCTATGGTTCTCCACAAGAGCTTTGAACTCTTGGAACCGACTGAAGACTTGTCCTTTGGTCTTCATGAAGAAAATCCAGGACTTCCAAGAAAAGTCATCAATGAATACAACATAGTATAGGGATCCAATCAACGATGTTGAAGATATCGAGTCACATACATCTGAATGCATAAGATCAAGTATCCCTGCTACTCTACTGTCACTTATCGGAAAAGCAGTCTTGGTGTACTTTCCCAAGGTACACCCCTTGCACAACTCATGGTGCTATGAACTGAAATTTGGAACTCCCTTCACCATCTCCCTTAGAACTCTCAAAGCCCCATGGTGCAAATGTGCCATCCTCTTCTTCCATATCTCACATAGGTCACTGCTGCTTCTAGTAAAATGAATCAATGCTCTCACTGGCTGGAACAAAAACTTGTATAGCCTCTCATGTCTAGTACCTGTCACTTTGGCTGAAGTGATGCTAGACCCTTTAGGGAAAAGGAGCACCTGCCCATCATGAAACAAGATCTCATAGCCCTTCTCCTCAATAGTAGAAATTGATACTAAGTTCTTCTTCAAGCCTGGAACATAAAGAACCTCTGTCAAAGTCATGGGAAGAAAAGACTCCCTCCGAAATGATATAGTCCCACAACCAGCCACCTTGACCTCTCAGTCATCTCCAAGCACTACCTATGCATCTCCACACTGTGTAAGATCTGTTAGGTTCTCATGAACTATTGTCATATGGTGAGAGGCACCACTGTCAATATACCAGGCAATTGTAGTAGTGGTCCTCGAGGATAGACATGCAATCAAGGAAAATTCCTTATCGAACTTGGTGGAAAACTCTTCCACCTATGTTGAAGCTGTTGTTTATTTCTTCTTATTATCTGGACACTGTCCTGCATAGTGCCCAAACTTATGGCATGCAAAGGACTTGACTTTGCTCATTTCTTTCTTCCCTTCACCCTTGGGCTTCTGTCCTCCCTTTGGAACCTTTTTGAACTTCTACTTGCTAGTGGTAGCAAGAGCCACATTCTCCTCCTCATGACCTGGAGATGAACTGTCATGTACATAACCTCTCTAGGTCTCCTCCTGAACAAATTCATCCCAAAGACGTTCCCAACTGGGAAGCTTCTCCCTAGCAACAATGCCCTCCACAAAAACAGCACATTGTTTGGAAACACCATTCAATGATGTTCTCACAATATCACTGTCAACTATGGATTCCCCCACAGCTCCAAGCTCATCCCTCACTCGTGTCAATCTAGTAAGCTATGTGACCACATTTTTAGCCTTAGTCATTTTTATGCTTTTTAGTTTTTCCCTCAAAACCATCTTCCGGTTCTCATTTGTACTCTGGTACAATTTAGTCAAAGACTCCCACATCTCATAGACATGTGTCTTCCCCGTAAAGTGAGGAATCAAATGATCCTTGATGGAATCAAGAATAAATCTCTTAGCCTTGATACTCTTCTTAGTATAAGCTAGAATAAGAGTAGCATCTGTAGGTACCACAACAGGATGAGTAGTGGTATTCTCCACAATGTCCCACAACTCGTTCTCTTGCAAAAGTAAGATCATCCTCTCCTTCCAAGCACCAAAATTTGTTTCCCCATCAAGTCTATCCTCAACCCTCAAACCAGTAGCCATGACCCTCTTTCTGTTGAAAATCACAAATTCAAAAATCTGGCATGTGAAGTGACTGTTGTCCCAACTTTATGTCTGTTCAAATATTTGCTTCCCTTCAACTCAGCTCTGATACCATGTTAAAATTTCAGACCCCAACCCAGTTTCAGTCTCGTTGATTTTTCATCCAAAGTTAAATGCCCAAACCCAGTTTTAGCACAGTTTCATCATATAAAAAACTTAGCAGAAAATAAACTTCAGAACTGAAACATGAGGATTTTGAACATCGTTTTCAATGCAGAAATAAAATATCAGCAGTATGCAAAAATCAAAAAATTTAGACACAAGAATTTTTGGTCGAACTTCTACCCTGGAAAAACCCACAAGGGGAAAACCAGTGAGAGAAGGCCTTTTATTATTTATGGGCTTCTGAGAAATTATTTTACAACATATTCATCTTCAAAAATGTACACAAACTTATCTGGACTTCTTGTAGCTTTGCCCTTCGATTTCTGAACCAGAAATCCATACAACTATACATCTATCCCAACAATTAATGTTGTACGGACTGTCCTTGAAATGCATGCCAAATATCTGTTGCAACTGTAAGGAATACCCAACAATGCAATGTCTTGAAAACAATGTCAAATACATAGAAAAATGTGCCCATAATTTATTGTGGTACAGCCCTCGATTTCTGTGTAGGTCTGTACAGACTGTACGGACTTTTCTCACCCATAAAACGTGCCCAACAACATCCTCAATTTTTGTACCTAAAAATGATGTATGGTAGACTTGGAAAGCATGCCAATACTCACAAAAAATTGTGTTTCTTTTCTCCTCTAAATCTGTGCACATTAATGGTTGTATGGCCCTTCAAATCCGTACTATACGGACTGATATTTATTGTTGTCTGTTGTCTCAAAATTCATGCCTACTATTTTCCTTGGGATGCATGCTCTCCTCCTACAAATGCTGTCTCTTTTATCCAACTCGACCTCCCTCTCTTTTTCTCTCTTGTTCTCTCAACAAGAATGCTTGAACTACCCAAGAATGGGTGCACCCTCTTGCCCTAATCGACCTCATGAGGGAAGGTGAGGGGTTTTATAATCTAATGGTTGAGATTAGATTAGATGATTGGTTGAGATTAGGTGTCTCTTCACTCACCCTCACTTTAGTCATAAAGTTATATTTTAATTTGCATCTCACAAATTAATTTGACTAGGACCCACATTAGGCACTTTCTCCCCCTTAGGCACCTAGGGAAGAGAAACACTTGCTTTGGTACTTTATTTAATAAAAAAATTAAAAAAAATAATTGATGAAACAAAAGGAAAGTGTTCACATTTTTTAAGAATCCCAATAGTTCATCGATAACTTAAGAACTTAGCTAGAAGAAGCCAAAAAGATCGAAGAAAATCTTGAATATCAAAAGCAGTATTTGGAAGTCAACATAGCAACACATAAGGAAGAAGCAAAAATGAGAGAGAAGATATTGACAGATCATCTTAAGGAAAGAACTAATGATCTAAGTCATCTTGAGGTAGAGTTTGGTCAAGAAGAGGAAGGGCTTGAACAATAAATAATCGCATTAAAAATCCATCTTGAAGAAGTGAAAAAGAATAGAAGAAGTCATGAAGTCTCAGATAATGAAGAAAGAAGAATAAGTTGAGAATCTTCAAGAAGAAGTTGTCAAATTGAGAACTAAAATCGTGAAGATCAACAAAAATGTTGAAGAGACAGAAACATCCACATCAGTCCTAGAGAATGAAGAGATGAACTCTAGGTTGCTAGAAAAGAAGAATGAAGAAAATAGAAAGAGTTATGCAAAAGAAATCAAAGGAAGGAATCATGGTCAAACAAAATCTAGGAAAAATAATGAAGATACATCTTCAAGAAGACCATCCATGTTCAAGTCACAAAGAAGCTTCAATGAGGATCATGATCAGTTATGGCATAAATTCAAAAGGACTACCCCACAAATAAGATCATTCACTCCCAGGTATGCAAATTTATTTTATGGTCATTGTTTTTATTGTACTAATTTTGGACATAAGGTGCAAATTGCAGGGATTATAAAAGAAATGTTCAAGCAAGAAGTGCCTATGTGTCCCCACGTAACATTGAATGTTACAAATGTCATAACTATGGACACATAGCTAGTGATTGTAGAATCATGATCGACACTTCCATGAAAGAGAACACCAATATCAGATATAATAAAGTATGGATAAGAAAACAAGAACAACAAGTGAACAAAGAATGGGTCCCAAAGATCGCAATATTGACAATTAAATGAGATGAAGACAATTCTACAGAGAAAAAGAAAGATGTCAGATACAGAAAAGTTTGGAAAATAACTGAAAGAAAAGAAGGATAGGTAAATAAGGAACAATTTCAAGAGATTGTACTTTTAGGCATTGTAGTGAAAGATGAATCCACAAATAGAAAGAAATAAATTAGAGCTCAGAGATATGATGAATCTACCAATGAATATGATGATGAATGCACATCAGAGTAGGAATTGTTATGAACCATCCCCCTTAGAGACTCCCGGAAAGTAACATGAATATTAGACAGGGGGAGTCTATCTGATATCTGTGACAGACCAAAGAACCATCCTTCGAGCAACTTGCAGAGTTTGAGTAGACATATCCAGAGCAGACAGTTTTCATAAGTACAATTTGATATATTAATCAGTTGTAGTAGTGAAGACTTCATGATAGTATAGTAATAAATGGGTCATCATTATGGATAGTTGTGAAGTAGAGTCTTAGACAATATGGAAAGATATGGATTTGTAAGAACACTTAGTAGGTTTGGATAGATATATGATAGTGGATGAGAGCATGGATTCATAGAGTGGTTCAGAGACAAAGGAACATTGTGGATGTTAATTACACAAGAAATGGATTGAACAATGCTAATGGATTCCAAAATGACAGATATTTTTTGGACACTTGCAGTGCATACAACAACTCACATTCAAATCAGAGTAATGATCAGAAACAACAATGGAAAAACTCCCTATGGGCTATGGAGACGAAGACCAAAAAATCAGAATCACTTCAGAGTATTTGGAGAAAAATGCTTCATCAAAAGAGAAGATGGTGGAATGGGAAAGTTTGACTCTCATGTGGACAAAGGAATACTTGTTGGTTACTCAAGTAGAAGGAAAGCATACAATTGTTACAATTTGAGGTTGAAAAAAGTTGTGGAAATCATCAATGTAACAATTGATGAAATAGGTGGACGAGAATTAAAAGAAGAAGAAAATGAGTCAGCGGAACAACTTTATGAAGAAGAAGAAAAATATGAAGAAGAATTAGAAGGGGACGATGAAGAAGATCAGATAGAAGTAGAAGAGGAAGTTCAACAAGTGCCTCCAAAGACACCTAGAAAATGAGTACAAAATAATCATCCTTTGAATCAGATTATCAGAAACAAAGATGTAGGAGTTGAGACTAGAATAAGAAATTGTTCACCAGAACAAATGCACCTATCACTCTTTTCTACGATTGAACCAAACAATTTTGAAGAGGCAAACAAGGATAAATTTTGGAATAAGGCCATGGATGAAGAATTCGATCAAATAGAGAAGAATGAAACTTGAGAATTGGTTCGAAGACCAAAGAATAAGAATGTGGTTGGCACAAAGTGGGTTTTCAAAAATAAATTGAATGAACATGGACATTTTACAAGGAAGAAATCTATATTGGTATGTAAAGGATACACACAGGTTCAAGGAATCGAATTTCAAGAGACATTTTCCCCAGTTGCCAGAATGGAAGCAATTTGATTTCTCTTAGTTTATGCATGCTCTAGGAATATTAAAGTGTATCAGATGGATGTGAAATCATCTTTTCTGAAAGGGGAACTTGAAGAAGAAGTCTACATTGAACAACGAGAAGGATTTTAGTTGTCATAGAATGCAAATTATTTATGTAAATTGAAGAAGGCCTTGTATGGTCTAAAACAGACTCCTAGAGCATGGTACTCTAGACTAGATAAATATATACAATAGGAAAGATTCAGAAAATGAAGTGGAGACAACAACCTCTACATCAAGCTAACTCAAGATAGTATTTTATTAATTGAAGTTTATGTTGATGATATTATTTTTGGAAGTACCGATGACAGGTTAAGAAAGAAATTTGAAAATGATATGGATAATGAATTTTAAATGTCATTACTTGGAGAACTATCCTTCTTTCTTATTCATTAGATATGTCAAAGAAACCAAGGAATTTTTATTTCTCAAACTAAGTATATCAGAGAAATGCTAAACAGGTTCAAAATGGAAGATTGAAAACTAGTTACCACTCCTATGAAAAAAAGTTGCAAGTTGAGAAAATATGATGATTCAAAGTCTACAGACCAGAGGAAATACAGGTCAATGATTGGTATCTTAGTATATGTGAAAACATCCAAACTAGATGTAATGTAGACAGTTTGATAGGTGACATGATTTTAGGTAGCACAAAAGGAATCACATGTATTAGCAGTGAAGAGGATTTTCAGATATCTCAAAGGAACATAAGATTTTGGATTATGGTATCCAAAAGGAAAGGATCTATCACTTATTTCCTACAAAAATGAAGATTGGGAAGTTTGCATTGATGGCCAACAAAGAACCAATGGAGCAACGTTCTACTTGGGTGAGTGTTTAGTATCTTGGATGAGAAAGAAACAATCATTAGTATATTTATCTACAATCGAAGCATAGTGTATTACAAATTTAGGATGTTGTACTCAGGTTCTATGGATGAAACAAACCTTGAAATATATATAGGTTGAGTATGATGAGCCCATTCCAATCTATTGTGATAATACAAGCACCATCAGTATCTCAAAGTACCCCGTGATGCACTCCAAGATGAAGCACATTCCATAAAGTATCATTTTCTATGGGAATAGGTTACAGAGAAGAGCATCAGAGTTGAATATGTGGGAACAAAAGAACAAGTGGCATACATATTTACAAAACCGCTTCCAAGTGATGTCTTTAAGTATCTTCACCAGAGACTCGAAGTAATTTCTACTCCAAAATGAATGATTTTGAATGATTATCTTATATGTCTTAGATTTACACGAGGAAGCACCATAGAGAGGACAATTCAGGTTGGGATATCAGTTTGAGGAAGATTTCATTCAGGGGGAGCAGCCCCGTATGGAAATATACATTTTCCATTCATGACAAAGGTGTTGGGTATGTGTTATATTCTTTGTATGTGTGTGTGTGGGTGTGTTATATTCGACAATTGTGTCTGACGATCCCTTGTAGTAGTGCCCTATTTGTGTCGTGTGCGTCGGGAACTTTCCTAGGGGGGTCCAAGGCGGGGACATGTATGCCCCCCCTGGTTACATGCAACGTTCGACATCGAGCATATCCCGGGACCGACAGGGTTCGAGGAAGCAGCCCAAATATTTTTTTGGGAGGTTTTTGTTATTTTTAGCGATTTACTAAAAATAATCCTGGTTTTAGGGATTAGGGTTTTGGTATCTACGAAATACATAAAAACATTGTATATATTGTATAGTGAATGGTGAAATTTGATATAATGAATATAAGAAAGGTTTTCCTTGTATAAAATCTCTGTGTACTATGTGTATGAACCATTGATTAAATTATGCTTTTCTTAAGAATATATATGCATCGCTTTACTTCACAGGTTTAAAACTTACATGTGGTATCAAAGCTCGTTTTTGTCTTCAGAGGGACATCTTTGTTGTTGAGGGTTTGGCTTGGTTTTGATAGATCAAGTTTACCTTGGGTCTATGATAAACCTGGGTTTAGTGGGAGCTTTTGCAGTGGTGATTTGAGTGCAGAAAGAAGAATTTCAAGTTCTACTAGAATCGATATAGAGAAGTTCAACGGTAAAAACTTTGAACTATGGAAGTTGAAGATGGAGGACCTTCTTGTAGATAAACAACAACGGATCGTTGTGGATCCTGGTACACAACCAACTGGTATGCAACCTACTAGCACACAGATGACTGGTACACAACCTACTAGTGCACAAATTACTAGTATACCACCTACTGGTATGTGTTACCCATGATTTTGGTCATCATGATGATGTATTGATGATGGTGTACTCAGGATCTTCATTATAACTTTCTCCTGAGAAAAGTTACCTTCATCTCTTTCCAGAAATCACATTTTTGAGGATTGTTCCCAGGCTGCTAGTATATTTGCCTGCGAGAATGCATGATTCTCGCAAGCTTCCTTAAGCTAGGGTGCGAGAAGTTCACACTGTGTTGAAATTCTAGGGTGCGAACTCTTTCTAAAACAAGGAAAAAGATGAATTCTCGATGCTTCTAGAAGGAATATTCTAGAAGGATGAGATGGCATTCGAATGGTCATCCTAGTACTGGATTCCCTGATATTTTGGGATCATTCTTATCCAAGTAACTAATTCATTCTCTCCTATATATTGAGGGAATTCTCATGGAAAATGTTAAGAAAAGAAGCTTAAGCAAGATTCATTGGAGAATCAGTGAAATAATTGTGTGAAGGAATGATGCTACAACAACTAAGAAACTCCAACAAGTTTATCAAAGGTGGTTGATCTTCTTCATGCAAGTGAGAAAGTGTGTGTGTTAGAGACAAGGGCCATCGAAAGGAAGTTTGCGACATCAAGGCTGAGGTTGTAATCTTTACTTTCCATTAATATGATACAATAATATGTCCCTTTCCCATAAAGCTAAGTCCACTTTATTGTATAACTCCTTGATCATATACATAGATTGATTGTTGAATAGATTGTGCTTTCTTCACTTTGGTTGGTTTGTGTTGTCTTGGTCTTGGTTGCACGAGAGCAATGGAGTGAAGCGGGAGCAACAAAGACCATAGGAAGAAAGCATAAGGTACATCATTTGTTCTTGCCTCCTATTTAATTTAATGGTCAAAATCTAGGGAAAGAGTCATGTTCTGTCTTGCTTTGTTCTAGATATAGGTGGATCTAGGGAGATCGGTTCGTGTCCGCACTTACGAATTTATCCAATAACAAAATTGGTGACTTCGTTGGGGAACAATCCCATTTTATTTGTGGCTTTTGGTATTTTTCTGTGGCCATTTGCTCTGTTTTCACTTTTCTCCTGTCCTATCAATCTCTGAGTCTTCAGGATATCCTGATAGACCCTCTGGGTCCAGAGGCACTTTTAAATTTTGCTTCATTTTCCAAATTTTTTCTTATGTTCAGAGATTCCCGCACTGTACTTCATTGTATCCTGCGAGAATAGGTAGAGTTCGCACTCTGCCTTTAGGTTTCATTTCGAGGTTCTCGCACCCTGCTCAAGGGTCACCTACGATAATCAATGATTCTCGCACTATGTAATATTGCCTGCCTGTGAACTCAATTTTTCAAATTTTTGGATTTGAGTTTTGGCATTTTTAACTGCCCAGATCAGTTTGATTGACTCATAAAAGTTTCTTGGACCATTTGATTGATATTTTTCTTGTCTTCGTTGGTTATGAATAGTCTTAGGGTTTCAAGGATTTTCTTGTCATTTTTGGCTTGACATTTGTTTCTTGACTTTTCTTGACAAAACCATTCTCTCTGTTTTTAGAATCTGAGTGTGTTTGATTAGTTAAGATCCAGTGATTGGTTGAAAGTTAATTTTTCTTGGTATTTATCATTTTCTTATGGTTTGAAAGATCATTTTCTTATGCAATTGACAAGACTAGTTTGGGTTTCTTTGTTTTAAAAAAGTTCATTATTGCTTTTAGTGAAATTTTTGAAACAAAAGGATTTAATTTCTTGCTTTATATTAGATTGGGGGCATCCTTTCATTTGAAGTAGAGAAATTGCATGATTATTGGCATTTTTTGATCTTAAATTATAAAAATATTTCCCCCTCATGGCCGAGGGGGGCCGTGAATCGTGCATTGGTGTTCAATACCTTTTTCTCATTTCTTGAGAATATTTATATTGAGGAATTTAATGAATTTTGGGACATCGTGCATATGGGAATGATAAATGTTTTCTCCTTCTCGTAACATAGATTTCATCGAACTGAAAAGATTACATTTTCATATCTTTGCATAATTTTCGAGTCGGTCAAAACACCATATTGCCCACACCATCTTCCTTTTGAGTAACAACAGCCATAAAATAAAGCACTTATAAAAATTGATTAGACATTTTTATTTTTTCTGGTAGCAAACCTACATTAGATTAGTTGTAGGGATTTGGAATAGGTGTGAAAGATAACTTTCCAAAGTTGCAAACAAACATAGAATCTTGAGTTAAGGAGAGTTTAAATCCACTTATTACATTTTATCCTAGGAATCCCTTCTAACACAAGGGTCAAGCACAAGGTCACATTGAGACTAGCAAAGTTACTCACCCTGCTTTGTTGGTCTTGGTGTAGAGATTGCACGTATTATGGGGATCACTTGGAGGTATACCCACAATAATGCGTGGAAGCCTTTTGAGTTGATTTCAGGCTAGATACCCTTCCCTTGCGTGTGGATCAGACTGTCGAATGTCCCCCCAGGCCTTATTGTTGTTGGTGGTGACCTTAGTGGCCTTTCTCTCTGGGTTCTTACCCGAGGTGACTGTGGAGGGGAAAGTCTTCACGGTACCTGGAATTGATGTTGACCAAACTCACTCGGGCTCCTTGGAGGGTATACCCACGATTATGTGTGGGAGATTTCACCAGGGTGTAAGTCCGTTAATAAGGTCATCAACGTAACTTTTCCACCGACTCTATCTTATCCCCTTCTTACATTGTTCCCGTGACGTTGGATTTCATCACCAACTAGTGCGTTCATTGTGAGAAGGTTTTGTCTGCTTTCTTGCTTCCTATATTTTTAGCATGTGTTGCTTGTTTTCCCTAGCAGACTCTAGGTTGGATTTATTTAATGGCGTCAGTTCCCGGAATGACCAATGAAGGAACCCCTGTTCCAGGGGAACCTTTTATTTTCCCTTCCTATGGAACCATTGGTCCTCCTCACATCGCTACTTTGAGCCTTCCAGGTCTCACTCTTGGATTGCTGATGTGGTTGTTTTCCACTCAGGTAATGTCAAATGCAGTTAGTTCTTCAGTCACAAGCACCTCCCCCCAAGAGCATCAACCTCATGTTGATCCTTCAACTTCTTCACCAGTAAGTTCTTCTTCGCCTTCTTCGCTTGCAAGGTCTCCTTCTGTTTCATCTTCTTCATCAAGTGAAAGTTCCAAAGCTAGTAACCCAGTGAATAAGAAGAAGAAGAAAAGAAAGATTAAGAAGAAGAAATATAAACAAGGGTCAAAACCTCCAACCACTGTCAAACGTGTTGGAAAACAACCAATTAATGTTGGTCGTGTTGGGAGTGTTGATAATGTCAAGATCACCCAAATAACCCGTAAGCCCAAGTACCCTTGAAGGATTTGTAAGGGTGGCCATCTTTTTAAGTATTTCCCTGGTCTACCCAAGGTTATAGAAGCATGGTCTACACATCCTCGCAAACCCATATCGTCAGCCTCTCAACAACATGTTGATGACCTCCCGTCAACCAGTCATGATATGGTTGGGAAGAACAAAAGTAGAGTCAAGTTCCCGTGTATGTTATGCAAAGGGAGTCATCTCACTCACCTTTGTTCTTGAATGGACGAAGCCTCAAAATTACTGGAAGACATGACTGTTTCATAGCTTCAACTTCCAGCTGCTTACCGTAAGCTTTCTCTCAACCCACTTGTAGTTGATGGAATGATCACTCTAGTCCATTCACCAGTCAATCTGGTTGATCATGTCATCAATCTAGTCATGTCCTTAGTTGAACCAGTTGACACAATGGTTGATCCGATACCTTCCTTGATCAATCCCACTCTCCCCTCAGAGAGTGAAACTAAAACAGTCGATTTGATCCCATCCTCGATCTATCGTACTCTCCCATTAGAGAGTGTCACCCAAGTGGTCGATTCGTTTACACTTGTCGACCCCATTCTCCCCTTGGAGAATGAAACCCAAGTGGTCGATATGATCTCATCATCGGTCGATCCTACTCTCCCACTAGAGAGTAAAATCGATACTTCCCATGTTTTTCTCGTTGATACAGAATAAATTGTGCCGAGGGGTATTCCTCCTTCTCCCATAGGACCCCCTCCATGTAATGACGCCATCCGTTTTGATTGGGGTGTGCTAATTGGACCTCGTCTTCCCTCTCACTTTCCTTTCCAGATTACAGTGCTGGTTTGTGGTCAGGACATTCCTCAGACGCTGATAGATGAAGGTTCATCTATTAGTATTTTGTCCTCTATTGCTTGGAAAGCCTTGGGTTATCCTCCGCTTGCGCTGGTTACACAGAATCTATTAGCTTTTAACAGAAGAACTAGTCAACCTTTAGGGACCCTTCCTCAGTTTCCTATAACTTTGGGAGAGAAAACTGTCTTCATTGATGTCATGGTAGTCCAAGACCCCTTGGATTTCTCTTTACTCCTTGTGCAAGATTATTTCTATGCCATGAAAGTTATTTTGTCCACTCTTTTTCGTGTGATATCTTTCCCTCACGATGGATGGGTTGTGACTGTTGATCAAATTTCATTCATTGACCCCACCTGGATTGCCTCCCTGAATGGTTCTTATACGTATATGGTATCACCCCCACCACAGGTCAATTATGTGGCATTGTCACCCATGGCTTCGACTTCTGATAACTTAGATCCAATAGTTGACATGGTGATCTCTTCGATAGGGTTGTTAGAGCCTAATCTCTTTACTCCTATCGCGACCCTCGACATGGTGTCCTTCCAGAGTGTGTTTCTTCCTTCTAGTGAAGACCTCTTGGAAGCCATGACCGAGTTTTGTCCCTTGACATGGTGTCCTTTCAGAGCATTGTCCTCTTGGAATCCATGATCAAGAAGAGATATCCGAGGATAGTTTTTGCGTATCTGAGGCAACCTTGTTAACAAGTGAAACATAGGTCTTTGAGCATAGTTTTGTAATTTCAAGCTCGTTAAAAAATGAAACCACTTGAGGATAGTTTTCACATCTTCGTAGCAACCTCATTAAAAAATGAAATAAAGGTTACGAGCATAGTTCTTGTTTTTATGTCAAGCTCATTAAAAAATGAAATAGTTTTCCCCCTCTCTATTTGAGTCAAGTCCTTTGTCTAGTATTTGCAGCTTCTTTTCCTCCTCCTTTGTCATTAGATGAAATGAACCTTGGGGGGTATTTTCCTTAGCCTCTGGACTTCATGATGAAGTTAAGCCTCTGGACTTCATGCTAAAGTTAAGCCACTAGTTTCTTAAGCTAGGGGCTAAGTACCTACCATCCATGTGTTATGCGTTGGGAATTCCAAGCATAGTTTTCTATGGTTCAAGCTTGTGTAAAAATGAAACCAATTACCTCAAGCATAGTTTCCTCTGGTTCAAGCTTGTGTAAAAATGAAACCAGGTCCAAGCATAGTTTTGTTTAGTTTTTAAGCTTGTGTAAAAAATTAAAATCTATCCCAAGCATAGTTTTGTTTTGTTTTAAAGCTTGCGTAAAAATAAAAACAATCCCGAGCTTAGTCTTTGTTTTTTCTCGTGCTCATAAATCAATGTGAATGTAACCGAGTATACTTTTATCACTTTTTCAGACTCGTAAAGGTTATACAAAAAAGGGACCCCCTAGAGTTCCCTTTAAGCTCTTTTCAGACTCTCCAAACATGAAAAGATTGCCAAGCGACCTTGTTCTTTTCACTCTCGTTAAAGTATTTGAAGAAAACATTCGATGAATGATAGTTTATCACTTTTTTAGTCTCGTCGAACTATTTTATGAAAAAGGAACTGAGAGAGTTCTCTTTTAAGTGTTTTTCAAACTCTATAATCATGAAAAAGCTTTGGGTTTTCTATCTTTGGACTCGTTAAACAAACATCGACAGACCCGTAATGGGACCAAACCACTCCTTCCTAGGATTCGTTAAACATACTCTGAGGGACTCGTCCGAAGGATGATCTTACATCAACAAGCATATGTTATCCTCCTCAAGCTTCCGTAAAAATAAAGAGGTACTCGCTAGAAATGGTGGGGGGAAATTTGGGAAAGGGATATGTTTCATTTTCATATTGATTGGCAATAAGTGTCGCTCTTTAACATGACACCCCCTATTCATCATTTGAAGCCGTGTTGACGAGCGAAATTGTCCGTCCGTCAATTGAGAGAGTGGAACCAGTCCGGGGTTGTCTAATAACTGAAGCCATTTGGAATGAACCACCCTGACGAGTTTAACGGCTCCGTTGGCCACTCTAAGGTCTTTATAAAACCAAAGAGAAAACTAATCTAACTTAAACAAATAAAACTAACTAAAACTAACTAAAACAAACTAACTAAAACTAATATACAAGAAACTAAACTAACTAACAATAAATAAAAAACAAACTAATACACTAATCTAATTAAAACAAACTACTATATAAACTAAAACTAAATATAAACTACTCTAACTATTATATTATACAATCTACTAATTAATATTATAATAACTCAAATCAACTATCTAATTATTAGTTGCAATATTACTTATTCACAAATATACAATATACACAACTTGCAGATTTGAATAAAACCTGTAAAACTCGTGTACTTTCTGCCCTAAGACAGCCAGATATGTTTTTTTGATTTTTATATTTTATGAAAAAGAAATAAAACCATTGAAATTAGACGATCTAATATATTTACTTAAATTAAACAATCTAATATAAATCTAATTAAAATTATATCTAAATTAAACTAGTAATGAAAAACTGACCTGGAAGTGCTCCTAATTTGTCCTGTGTATGATAACTTCGAAGCTGGTCGAAGGAAGGAAACTCGCACTGGTTAGTCCATAAGCTTCTCGTAAACGATAAGCTGTGTTGCTCTTTGAGTTGTTTACAGGACAAACAAGACATAAAAAATCATAACAATCTTATGATTATAAATTTCTGCAATAAGGGAAACCTGTTATGCAAAAAACTTATATTTGATAATTCAACTTATGAAAAAGAGAAATTTGTGATTCACAAACTGGATTAAACAATTGCTATGTTTTTTAAACACTTAGAAGAAATCAGATATGGATTACAATGATTAAATTATATCATTTGCACATGATTAAGATAGCTAAAGTAGTCATTAACCAAATACAAATTGATATACACAACATGAAACAAAATATTGATATGATGAGAAGCTAAAGTTGTAACAAAACACCAAATTCTGCCTCGGTCTATATTAAAATTCCATATCCTTGTTCTCCCACGAATGAGGATGACCTTATTACAAAAATAATAAGTATATATAAGTTTCTCCACAGGGTAAAACCTCCCTGTGGATAATATCAAACAGTTTTACATAATCTGGGAAATATCCCAAAATTGACTAAACTAGGAAACTAAATGCAAGTGAGATATTTGAAATATCCCCTAACTGCTCATCATATCCACTGTAATTTCAAATTCATATGCAATAGACCAAACATATCAAGTTAGAAAGATATTTCATTAGAAAAACAATAAAAATTTGATTCTATAGACTTACTACAGAATCATCTGATTCTGTAGCTAGTCTAAAATAGCATACAGGATCAGATAGAAATCAAATCAAATCTTTTTAAAATAATCCAAACCAATCTTCTTTCAATAAACATTGAAAACGAATCACTAATGATTCAAATGATTTT
>ML807375.1:258277-289638 GCA_009831015.1 Picea engelmannii
GTTACGAATTGAATCCATTCACGATTTGGGTGAAATCATATTAACAACAATCCAAACTGTATTCGAGTTGGTCGAAAGTCATATGGAAATAAAATCGTAACAGTTAACCATATCACACTTGTTACCAATCAAAGCATATACATTATAACGAAATCAAAACGAAATGTGATCGTGTTCAGAATCGAAAAAGGAGAAACAACTTGTGTCTATAACAGATACAAACGACTCCAATTGACAGAGCATTCATTTTAGCTAAAATCAAACAACTCAAATCCAAATCAAATCAAATCGAATTGATTAAAATCTAATCAAAACTAAACAGAATTCCATTTAGTCAAAGCAAGGCTAAGTATAGAATGTAACGAAACCAATCAATGCTGAACAGAGCTATTCAAACCAAACTTGAATTGTTATATAAACTCATACTATTTACAAAAATGATTGATATTACACATACCTGTGTGACGAGGCTAACCAATTACGCCAACTTAGAATTCACCACAACTATGGCCGATTCCACATTTTTGAATAAAATGGAGCCTGTCGTTCTTTGTCTTTTATCAGTGGCTTGCAACTCAGCCTTTTGATGGGTAAGCAGTGTAACCTGGTCCTCCAAAGATTTAATCTTTGACTGTAGCATAGGCACATCAAGATAGTATCTCTCTAACCATAAGCCACACTGATCACAGGGTGGCACAGTAGACTTTGACAGAGTAGGAGAGGGTTTAGATATACGACTAGGGGTTTCACATGGTAGCTTAATGCCAGGGTAATCTGGGTCATTGTGCAAGCAAGGTGGTAAGTTTGACACGAAGTCGCATGGGGGTTTGGCACACAAGTCGTCCGAAGAGGGATACTCACTTGCCAAAAAACGTTCAACCTCTGAATCAGAGTCCTCGCTCAACACAATCGGGTTAGGATTGACAGGGGGTTTGGGTTTATTCCTCGCCATTCGAGAGATTAGCCGCACATTCTTTTTGCCTTTGGCATTTGTAGTAGGTTTGGCTTTGGGCTTCCTCTCCACAGGATTAACAGATTCGACATCCTTGGTCACAGAGTGGGGTAGGTCGATAGGTGAGTCTGGTAAGGGTTTAGGTAAAAGGATACTGTAGGGAATCTAGGGTATAGCTTTATCCTCGTTCACCACAGGTTTGTCAACCTGTGGTGGATTTCAATCCACAAAATTATTGCGCGCAAGAAAATCATCCCAACAGTCTCGGTGTAACCCCAGGTGACAAACAACAATCATTTTAACCAGCCCATAGTGAAAGAGGTTGCTATCAACCTAGTTCCTTTTATATTTCTTAGACATTTTTAACAGGCTTCTATGCAGATAGTATGGCATATTAAGCCCAAAACCCATAAAAACCATAATCAGACGAAGTTGGTGTAAGAAAACAAACCCATACTGACCCTCGCAGGTAATGAACTGCTTGATAACCATCAACAAGTCATTCCATCGCTGCTTCAGCATGGTCACGGGAAAACCCTTGTCACAAGAACTAACCTTGCGCGACTGAAAGAGCAAAGTCCAAGGGACTTCTTCTACCTTGCAGTTTTTGGACCATCTCTGCCCAGTGATAGGTAAACCCGTAGCTAAACTGAGAAATTGCTCATCAATTTGCAATTGAACATCCCCAACCTTGGCTCGACAACCATCAAAGGTCAATGCGAATTGCCTAGCAACGTCGAGGTTAAAACCATCAAATTTATGTACGAACAAGAGCCACCCAAATTCCTCAAGGTCAGCACGGGCACTGTCGAACATCAACAGATCCTGTCTACCATTCGGTTCAGCCCTCACGAATGGAGCCATGGTGCGAGCACATGGTAAGGGTTGGGTCGAAAACACCAGCACACAGGGTCATTTAGTGTAACCACTATGAACGATCAAAGGGAAGGCATTAATGTGTGCATGCGAGGGTGATGGAATCACTTACCACCATGCAAAATAGTAATTTCAAAGTACAACCGGCGTATTAACCCTCTGTTGAAACAATCATAACATATTTCAAATCATATTATTCGGCCGACCCAAAAATTAAACGATAAATGATATACCAATGCGCCATTCAAAACATGAATATTCAAATGTGAAATCAAACCCATATGTTTAACCAACGCGCCATTGCATAATCAAACATTTTAATCAAAGGTTTAAAACATTGTGACAATTGTTTGCATAAAATCAACAAGGCAAGAACTATAAAAATAAGGATCGCATCATATAAAACAAAGTAAACTATGACCCCTGTGCAATTCATAAAAGTAAGTATAACCCATAAATTCACATGCTCAATGCCTTACCAATTAAATAAAAATCAAGTTGCGCATTTAAAGTAAGAATAGGCAATAGGGAAAGTTCGAAAATCTCTTAGCCACTTAATGATAATCCAAAGGTAAGTGCCATTCAAAATATCAATAAAAGATCATGACAGTTCGAGTGATGATGGAGGAGTTTTCACGCTTACAGTCGTGAAATCTAAATGGAGACCAATTTGCAAATGTCGCAAAGAATGAAAATATCGTTTATTTTCAAAATGAGACGATAATTTGAAGTTCAGAAGACAAAGGTGTAGGCAGCTTATAGGGCAATTGAAAAATTGAATTGGATGCCAACAAGACGATTTGGGAAATCCATTTGTCTCTCATTTGATTTTCTATAAGGTCATTCCCTGTATCGTCTTTGAGTCAATGCTTCCAAATCATTGGTCATGTCATTCATATGTTCAAGAAAAGTCCATCTGAAACCTATATTGAGTCGGCCATCTGCAGTTATCTATTCTCTCCGTGTCGGCCTTCCCTGTGTCCAGTCCAATTCACATCATACTCTGTTTCACCTTCAAAATCTGTTACTCATTTCGTGTCATTGATGGGGGATACATCAAGGCCCTCCTGTGATGAGTTTTGTTCTGTCGACTTCAGATCATTATCCAGAATCAAGACTTAGAAATTATTTGGTACCTTGGAGCTTGCATGCCTCAATGGCAGGTTTCCTCGCTTTCGATAGTGGGTTTACATCATCGACCCCTGATCTAAATATTCCGTTGGATGTTTGACTTCAACTCACTTATTCACACTCGATGGATTGTACTATGGTACCTTGGGAGTCATTGACATCAATGGTGATTTCCATCACACTTGTTAATGGTTTCATCATTGACCGGTAATCAAGTGGTTTCTACCATGTTTGACTTCAACACATGTAATCACATGGTTAGATTCGTACTTTGGGCGAAGATATTGAAGACCCTGGATATCATCTTTGTGATCCAGGTTGCAATAGAGTATGTATAATTTGCGACACATAGATCCACTGTGTATGTCTCGTGGCTATGTCGTCTTGATTTGAAATTTCTCGCATAGATCCACAGTGTATTCCGATGGCTATGATATATTTTGACAGCATGGATCCATAGTGTATGATTGGTGGCCATGAACCATGTCTATAATGTCATCAGTATATGATCTGAGTATGGGAATGCCTACCTTAGAATTGGTATATATGATATTCTGAAGATGCTTGGTTGTTCGCAGGTTTCCGATTAGGTGTGCTCTTGGTTCTCGACACACACATGCATCTTACAAAGTCTATCGACTGTCACTGGTTCCAACCTCATACTTTGGGGGGAATTCTGTTACCCATGATTTTGGCCATCATGATGATGTATTGATGATGGTGTACTCAGGCTCTTCATTAGAACTTTCTCCTGAGAAAAGTTACCTTCATCTCTTTCCAAAAATCACATTTTTTAGGACTGTTCGTAGGCTGCTAGTATATTTGCCTGTGAGAATGCATGATTCTCGTAGGCTGCCTTAAGCCAGGGTGCAAGAAGTTCACACTGTGTTGACCTGCTAGGGTGCGAACTCTTTCTAAAACAAGGAAAAAGATGAATTCTTGATGCTTCTAGAAGGAATCTTCTAGAAGGATGAGATGGCATTCGAATGGTCATCCTAGTACTGGATTCCCTGATATTTTGGGATAATTCTTATCCAAGTAACTAATTCATTCTATCCTATATACTGAGGGAATTCTCATGGAAAAGGTTAAGCAAGATTCATTGGAGAATCAGTGAAAGAATTGTGTGAAGGACTGATGCTAAAGCAACTAAGAAACTCCAACAAGTTTATCAAAGGTGGTTGATCTTCTTCATGCAAGTGAGAAAGTGTGTGTGTCTGAGCCAAGGGCCATCGAAAGGAAGTTTGCGACATCAAGGCTCAGGTTTTCATCTTTAATTTCCATCAATATGATACAATAATATGTCCCTTTCCCATAAAGCTAAGTCCACTTTATTGTATAACTCCTTGATCATATACATAGATTGACTGTTGAATAGATTGTGCTTTCTTCACTTTGGTTGGTTTGTGTTGTCTTGGTCTTGGCTGCACGAGAGCACTGGAGCGAAGAGGGAGAAACAAATACCATAGGAAGCGATCATAAGGTACGTCATTTGTTCTTGCCTCCTATTTAATTCAATGGTCAAAATCTAGGGAAAGAGTCATGTTCTGTATTGCTTTCTTATAGATCCAGGTGGATCTCGGGAGATCGGTTCATGTACGCACTTACGGATTTATCCAATAACAAAATTAATTTTGTTATTGGTTAAATCCGTAAGTGCGGACACGAACCGATCTCCCTAGATCCACCTGGATCTAGAACAAAGCAAGACAAAACATGACTCTTTCCCTAGATTTTGACCATTGAATTAAATAGGAGGCAAGAACAAATGACGTACCTTATGATCACTTCCTATGGTATTTGTTGCTCCCTCTTCGCTCCAGTGCTCTCGTGTAGCCAATACCAAGACAACACAAACCAAGCAAAGTGAAGAAAGCACAATCTATTCAACAGTCAATCTATGTATATGATCAAGGAGTTATACAATAAAGTGGACTTAGCCTTATGGGAAAGGGACATATTACTGTATCATATTGATGGAAAGTAAATATTACAACCTGAGCCTTGATGTCGCAAACTTCCTTTTGATGGCCCTTGGCTCTAACACACACACTTTCTCACTTGCATGAAGAAGATCAACCACCTTTGATAAACTTGTTGGAGTTTCGTAGCTGTTGTAGCATCAATCCTTCACACAATTCTTTCACTAATTCTCCAATGAATCTTGCTTAACCTTTTCCATGAGAATTCCCTCAATATATAGGAGAAAATGAATTAGCTACTTGGATAAGAATGATCCCAAAATATCAGGGAATCCAGTACTAGGATGACCATTCGAATGCCATCTCATCCTTCTAGAAGATTCCTTCTAGAAGCATCGAGAATTCATCTTTTTCCTTGTTTTAGAAAGAGTTCACACCCTAGTAGTTCAACACAGTGCAAACTTCTCGCACCCTGGCTTAAGGCAGCCTGCAAGAATCATGCATTCTCGCAGGAAAATATACTAGCAGCCTGCGACCAGTCATAAAAAATGTGATTTCTGGAAAGAGATGAAGGTAAATTTTCTCAGGAGAAAGTTCTAATGAAGAGCCTGAGTACACCATCATCAATACATCATCATGACTACCAAAATCATGGGTAACAGTATGTCAAAGGAACATTGGGAGAATTTGGACAGGAGAGCAAGGAGTACTATTTGGCTCTGCCTGGCAGATTTGGTGTTGTTGAATGTCTCAGGAGAATCTACAGCCAAGGAACTATGGGATAAGTTGTGGAATTTGTATCAATCAAAGTCCCTAGTAAACGAGTTGTTTCTTCGAAAAAAGTTGTATCATCTTAGGATGGAAGATGGAGATTCTATAACAGAACATCTAAATGCCTTTAATACTCTGGTAAGTCAACTTGGCTTTGTTAATATTATGATTGTAGAGGAAGATAAGTGTATTACTTTGTTATGTTCTTTGCCAGACTCTTGGGATAATCTAGTTGTAGAAATAGGTAGTACCACTCAATCTACATTAAAGTATGAGGATGTAGTTGCATCCTTGTTATCTGAAGAGATGAGGCAAAAAAGCATGGATGGTCACAGAACAGATGATTTATTTGTAAGAGGGCGTACCCAAGACACGAACCCTAGTAAGACTTCGGGGTGGAGATCTAAATCTACAGGTTGATCTATGTCTCAAGGAAAATCTTTGAGGAAATGTTAGAAGTGTGGTAAAATAGGGCATTTTAAGAAAGATTGCAAGTCTAATAAGGTTGAAAAACCAGAGGGATCTGATAGTACCTCTTTCATAGAGGCGAAAACTTCCACTGAAGAAGGAGGTGATGTTTACTTGACATCTACAAGTACACATGTAGATTGTGATGTATGGTTGATCAACTCAGGTGCGTCATACCATATGACTCATCACAGGGAGTGGTTCTCTGAATATGAAAAATATGATGGTGGTGATGTATTCCTAGGAGATGACTCAGCAGGAAAAATATTGGGACGTGGAAGAGTTAAGTTGATACTAAAAATGGAAGGATTAGAACTCTCCCTAGGGTTTTTCACATTCCAAAACTACCCAGTGGCTTAATATCTGTAAGCAAGATGGAAGATGTAGGAGTGGATAGTGTATTTGGAAAGGGCACTTGCAAGATGGTACGAGGAGCAATGGTGTTGATGAGGGGAGTTCGGTGTGGAACTATGTACAAGTTATTGGGAGGCACTTATACTAATGGGCGTAATATTTTTTTTGTACCTGAGCAGAGAAATGAAGGAGACAAGACCGATACTGCCCTAGAAAATAAGACCATGCTATGGCATCAAAGACTGGGGCATATTAGAGAAAAGGGCCTGTGAACACTACACAATAAAGGTATGGTTGAAGGTATGTCTAATTGCACTCTGGATTTTTATTTTTGTGAACATTGCATATATGGTAAATAGAATCGAGTAAGATTCCCATCTAGTGCTACAAGAGCAAATGGGATGTTAGAGTTGATACATAGTGATTTGTTTGGACCTCTTCACGTTCCATCCCTAGTAAATCTATGTATTATGTTTCATTCATAGATGATATTTCAAGGAACACATGGATTTATTTTCTTAGAAAGAAATATGAGGTATTTGATAAATTTAAAGAGTTTAAGGCTCTGGTAGAAAATTAGACAGAGAAGAAAATAAAGGTATTGAGAGTAGATAATGGTGGAGAATTCTGCAAAAATGATGATCTAGGTGGATATCGGTGGCCACCCATCATTTCCAAATGGCTCAAAACAGTTTTCTGGCCATTTTGGCAATTTACTATTTTTAGTAGTTTTTCGGGTCCTGAACTTCTGGAGTCGTTTTGAGGCCCTAAATGATGTTTTTTGGGGTATGTTGCGGTTGCAAAGTTTTGACATGAAAGTTTTTGAAAAATGTTGTATTCCTCAGATAGATCTTTCCAATGGGATATCATACACCTAAAACAGAGATCGTATGCAAAAGTTACGACCCCAGGAAGTTGATGTACCAACTTACCCAAACGAGGCCCCCATGACTTTTGGCGCTTCATCTCCTAGGGTTAGGTTTTTGGATGTCTAGGACTTTTGGCATTCATGTTTATTGTAAAAGGGACTTCATAGCCTCATTGTAAGGATCTTCTTGCGAATGCGAGTAGCCGTCACATCTCTTCTCAGAGATAAGCTGCCACCATTCTAGCGAGTCTTTCACTCTGTATTTTTACAGTCTCTGTACATTTATTTCATTAATAGAAATCGTGTATTACTATATATCTGTGTTTATGGTTTCATCTCTGATACATTTCTGCTATATTATTGAATATCTGCAATATATCTGTGCATTTCTCTATTATATCTCCGATCTCATTTCGTGCCAAAAATAATCCAGATCAGTGGTATCAGAACATGCTTCTCTTGATCGTTTTTTTCAGTGCATGTCCCCGACAAGGTGTGAGTATAGAAAGTTGGGTCTCGAGCTTGTCTCTCTTTAAGACAATCAATCTTGCACACCCAAGAAACCCTCAATGGCCGAAGAAAAAAAAAATGATGGAGCAGACGATTCTATCAATCTGTTTCTTGAGCAAGCCCTCATGCAACAGAGGGACGAAATGATGGATAATTTTTCCCACATCCTTCAACGCCTGCCGATAGCATCAGGCGCATCTTCATCAAGCGGAAACTTTGGAGGCACCTCTTCAAGGTACATGTTAATTTTTATATTCCCGTATTTGAAGGTCAAATAGATGCAGATGCCCTAGATAAATGGTTAAATCTGCTAGAAGGTTATTTATCTGTTCAAAAAAATTTTGACAAGGAAAAGATCACCTTCACACTCCTTAAGGCTCTCCCCCATGTCAAAAATTGGTGGGAAACTTACTGGGAGCATAGTTCCACAGAGGATTCTGGAATATATGGGGTTGATGCCACTTGGGAATTTTTTGTGGATGCGGTAAAGGAATAGTACTACCCTGTTGACAACTATGAGGACCAGTACATGAGATGGACCACACTACGGCAAGAGAAGGGCCAATCAGTGCTGGAGTTCACCAATAGCTTCCATACCTTGTGCACCAACCTGGGTATCAAAGACTCTGAACGACATTTTGTTCTGAAATATCATGGGGCTCTACACAGATACATCCAAACTGAAATGGATTTTCTGGACATCTCATCACTCGGTGCTGCCTATCGATATGTTGTTAAAATTGAGCAGAAATTTAAGCACCATAACAAATGGGAGTTCGGGTTTGCAAATCCACAAAAACCAAAGTATGACAAAGACAACCCTAACAAACAGTCTCCTGAAAACCAGTCCAAGCCACAGGAAAAGCAGTGTCACGGGAAGACAAAGAAGGACACCGGAAAATGGTGTGATTTCCAAAAAAGACCCTAGCACAACATCGACGAATGTCGGTCAAAACAGTCATTGATGGCTGAGATCAAAGACAAGGATTCGAAACCTAATTCATAATATGATTCTAAAAATACTGGTAAAAGACAGATCATCGACGCAGACCCCACTGCTATTGTCGTGACTGCAACAATTCAACCAGAAGAACCAACATATCCAGAAGAGGGGGAGCGCCTTTTTCATTCACAGATGTGGGTGAAGGGGACCCCGCTGCATTTTATTGTTGATAAAAGAAGATAGAAGAATCTCATCTCAGCAAAGGTCATCAAACAGTTGGGATTGTCGATAACACCACACCTGCAACCATACAACATTGGGTGGCTTCGCCAAGGACGAGATCTTCGTGTCAGCCAACAATGTCGATTGTCGTACGGAATTCAACCCTTCAAGGATGAGGTATTATGTGATGTTTCCCCACTACATGTATGTGATGTTCTCTTGGGCCAGCCATATATGTGGAAACGCCATGCTATCTATGAGTCTCGACCCTGTAGTGTCATTATTACCCTGGGGGGCATCTCTACAGGATACCATAGGTAGTTCCAATTACTTCCCCACCTAAACAGTGCCACAAGGTAGTATCTCATACTACAAAATTTATCTTCTCCATAATCTGTTCAAAGGGTGAATAGAAGGATACTGCAGCCACCACAGCTTCGGCCCAAGCACCTTCTATCCAACAGAAGCAGGGCAACAAGGTTACAGCAAAGTGCAAAGATTCCTTTTGCACATCATCCTCTCATGTATCTCGACTTGTTGAGAAGCCTCAATTGCAACAGGTTGATGACATATTTCCACAAACTAAGCAGTGCAACGTCTCCAGCAAGACAAACAACTCACCAAGATGCAGATTCAACAAATGCTTTTCCCTCTCCCCCGGGAAATCAATGCAATGGAGACCATTGCTTCCTAAGGAGGGAGGATTGATCCATGTGGATATCGATGGCCACCCACCATTTCCAAATGGCTCAAAACAGTTTTCTAGCCATTTTGGCAATTTACTATTTTTAGCAGTTTTTCGGATCCTGAACTTCTGGAGCCGTTTTGAGGCCCTAAACGACGTTTTTTGGGGTATGTTTTGGTTGAAATATTTTGTCATGAATGTTTTTGCAAAATTTTGTAGTCATCAGATATATCTTTCCAATGGGCTATCATACGCCTAAAACGGAGATCGTATGCAAAAGTTATGACCCCGGGAAGTTGATGTACCAACTTACCCAAACGGGGCCCACATGACTTTTGGCGCTTCATCTCCCAGGGTTAGGTTTTTGGATGTCTAGGACTTTTGGAATTCCTGTTTATTGTAAAAGGGCCTTCAGAGCCTCATTGTAAGGATATTCTTGCGAATGCGAGAAGCCTTCACATCTCTTCTCAGAGATAAGCTGCCACCATTGCAGCGAGTCTTTCACTCTGTACATTTCTTTCATTAGTAGAAATCATGTATTATTGTATATCTATGTTTATGGTTGCATATCGAATACATTTATGTTATATTATTGAATATCTATGATATCTCTGTGCATTTCTCTATTATATCTCCAATCTCATTTCGTGCCAAAAATAATCTGGATTAGTGGTATCAGAGCAGGCTGCTCTTGATCGTTTTTTTCAGTGCATGTCCCCGACGAGGTTCGAGTATAGAAAGTTGGGTCTCGATCTTGTCTCTCTTGAATAAAATCACTCTCGCACACCCAAGAAACCATCAATGGTGGAAGAAAAGAAAAACGACGGAGCAGACGATCCTATCAATATGTTGCTTGAGCAAGCTCTCACGCCACAGAGGGACGAAATTATGGAGAATTTTTCCCACATCCTTCAACGCCTGCCAATAGCATCAGGTGCATCTTCATCAAGCGACCACTTTGGAGGCAACTCGCCTTCCAAGGTACAGGTTAATTTTGATAATCTTGTATTTGAAGATCAAATAGATGCAGATGCCCTAGATAAATGGTTAAATCTGCTAGAAGGTTATTTCTCTGTTCAAAATTTTTCCGACTAGGAAAATATCACCTTCACAATCCTTAAGCCTGTCCCCCATGTCAAACATTGGTGGGAAACTTACTGGTAGAAGAGTTCCACAGAGGATTCTGGAATATATATGGCCAAGCCCACTTGGGAATTTTTTGTGGATGCGGTAAAGGAACAGTACTACCCTGTTGGCAACTATGAGGACCAGTACATGAGATGGACCACACTACGGCAAGAGAAGGGCCAATCAGTTCCGGAGTTCACCAATATCGTCCATGCCTTGCGCACCAAGATGAGTATCAAAGACTCTGAATGACATTTGGTTCTGAAATACCATGGGGCTCTACACAGATACATCCAAACTGAAATGGATTTTCTGGACATCTCATCACTCGGTGCTGCCTATCGATATGCTGTTAAAATTGAGAAGAAATTTAAGCACCAAAACAAACGGGAGTTCGGGTCTGCAAATCCACAACAACCAAAGTATGACAAAGACAACCCTAACAAACAGTCTCCCGAAAACCTGTCCAAGCCACAGGAAAAGAAGGGTCACGGGAAGACAAAGAAGGACACCGAAAAATGGTGCGATTTCCAAAAAAGCCCCTGGCACAACACCGATGAATGTCGGTAAAAATAGTCATTGGCGGCCGAGATCAATGACAATGAGCCGAACCCTGATTCAGAATCTGATTCTGAAAATACTGGTAAAAGACAGATCATCAACGCAGACCCCACTGCTATTGTCGCGACCGCAACATTTCAACCAGAAGAACCAACAGATCTAGAAGAGGGGGAGTGCCTTTTTCATTCACAAATGTGGGCGAAGGGAACCCCGTTTCATTTTATTGTTGATAGCGGAATCCAGAAGAACCTCATCTTAGCAGAGGTTGTCAAACAGTTGGGATTGTCGACAACACCACACCTGCAACCATACAACATTGGGTGGCTTCTCCAAGGACGAGATCTTCATGTCAGCCAGCAATGTCGATTTCCATATGGCATTCAACCCTTCAAGGATGAGGTATTATGTGATGTTGCCCCATTGGATGTATGTGATGTTCTCTTGGGCCAACCATATATGTGGAAACGCCATGCTATCTATGAGTCTTGACCCCGTAGTGTCATTATTACTCTGGGGGGGCATCTCTACAGGATACCAAAGGTAGTTCAAACTACTGCCCCACCTAAACAGTGCCACAAGGTAGTATCTCATACTACAAAATTTATCTTCTCCACAATCTGTTCAAAGGGTGAATAGAAGGATACTATAGCCACCACAGCTTCGGCCCAAGCACCTTCTATCCAACAGAAGCAGGTCAACAAGGTTACAGCAAAGTGAAAAGATTCCTTTTACACATCGTCCTCTCATGTATCTTGACTTGTTGAGCAGCCTCAATCACAACAGGTTCATGATAGATTTCCACAAACTAAGCAGCGCGACGTCTCCAACAAGACAAACAACTCACCAAGATGCAAATTCAACAAATGATTTTACATCTCCCCTAGGAACTCAACGCAATGGAGACCATTGCTTCCTAAGGAGGGAGGATTGATCCAGGTTGATATCGGTGGCCACCCACCATTTCCACATGGCTCAAAACAGTTTTCTGGCCATTTCGGCAATTTACTATTTCTAGCAGTTTTTCGGGTCCTGAACTTCTGGAGCCGTTTTGAGGCCCTAAACGACGTTTTTTGGGGTATGTTGCGGTAGGAAAATTTCTACATGAAAGTTTTTACAAAATGTTGTAGTCCTCGGATAGATATTTACAATGGGCTATCATATGCCTAAAACGGAGATCGTATGAAAAATTTACAACCCCGGGAAGTTGATGTACCAACTTACCCAAACGGGGCCCACATGACTTTTGGCGCTTCATCTCCCAGGGTTAGGTTTTTGGATGTCTAGGACTTTTGGAATTCCTTTTTATTATAAAAGGGCCTTCAGAGCCTCATTGTAAGGATCTTCTTGTGAATGCGAGTAGCCGTCACATCTCTTCTCAGAGATATGCTGCCACCATTCTAGCAAGTCTTTCACTCTGTATTTTTATAGTCTCTGTACATTTCTTTCATTAATAGAAATTGTGTATTACTATGTATCTATGTTTAATGTTTCATCTTTGATACATTTCTATTATATTATTTAATATCTGCGATATCTCTGTGCATTTCTCTATTATATCTTCGATCTCATTTCGTGAAAAAAATAATCCGGATCAGTGGTATCAGAGAAGGCTGCTCTTGGTCATTTTTTTCAGTGCATGTCCCCGACGAGGTCCGAGTATCGAAAGTTGGGTCTCGAGCTTGTCTCTCTTGAAGACAATCACTCTCGCACACCCAAGAAACCCTCAATGGTAGAAGAAAAGAAAAACCACAGAGCAAACGATCCTATCAATCTGTTGCTTGAGCAAGCTCTCACGCAACAGAGGGACGAAATGATGGAGAATTTTTCCCACATCCTTCAATGCCTACCGATAGCATCAGGCGCATATTCATCAAGCGGCCACTTTGGAGGCACCTTGCCTTTCAAGGTACAGGTTAATTTTGATATTCCCGTATTTGAAGGTCAAATAGATGCAGATGCCCTAGATAAATGGTTAAATCTTCTAGAAGGTTATTTATCTGTTCAAAATTTTTCCGACAAGGAAAATATCACCTTCTCACTCCTTAAGGGTATCCCCCATGTCAAACATTGGTGGGAAACTTACTAGGAGCAGAGTTCCACAGAGGATTCTAGAATATATGGGGTCGAGCCCACTTGGGAATTTTTTATGGATGCGGTAAAGGAACAGTACTACTCTGTTGGCAACTATGAGGTCCAGTACATGAGATGGACCACACTACGGAAAGAGAAGGGCCAATCAGTTCCGTAGTTCACCAATAACTTCCATACCTTGTGCACCAAGCTGGGTATCAAAGACTCTGAACAACATATGGTTTTGAAATACCGTGGGGCTCTACACAGATACATCCAAAATGAAATGGATTTTATGGACATCTCATCACTCGGTGCTGCCTATCGATATGCTGTTAAAATTGAGCAGAAATTTAAGCACCAGAACAAACGGGAGTTTGGGTCTACAAATCCACAACAACCAAAGTATCAAAAAGACAACCCAACAATCAGTCTCCCAAAAACTAGTCCAAGCCACAGGAAAAGAAGGGTCACCGGAAGAAAAAGAAGGACACCAGAAAATGGTGTGATTTCCACAAAAGCCCCTGGCACAACACCAATGAATGTCGCTCAAAATAGTCATTGGTGGCCGAGATCAAAGACAAGGAGCCGAACCTTGATTCAGAATCTGATTCTGAAAATAATGGTAAAAGACAGATCATCGACGCAGACCCCACTGCTATTGTCGCGACCGCAGCAATTCAACCAGAGGAACCAACAGATCCAGAAGAGGGGGTGCACCTTTTTCATTAACAGATGTGGGTTAAGTGGACCCCACTGCATTTTATTGTTGATAGCGGAAGCCAGAAGAACCTCGTCTCAGCAGAGGTCGTCAAACAGTTGGGATTGTCGACAACACCACACCTGCAACCATACAGCATTGGGTGGCTTCGCCAAGGACGAGATCTTCATGTCAGCCAACAATGTCGATTGCCATATGACATTAAACCCTTCAAGGATGAGGTAATATGTGATGTTGCCCCACTGGATGTATGTGATATTCTCTTGGGCTAGCCATATATGTGGAAACGCCATGCTATCTATGAGTCTTGACCCCGTAGTGTCATTATTACTCTGGGGGGAATCTCTACAGGATACCAGAGGTAGTTCCAACTACTGCCCCACCTAAATAGTGCCACAAGGTAGTATCTCATACTACAAAATTTATCTTCTCCACAATCTGTTCAAAGGGTGAATAGAAGGATACTGCAGCCACCACAGCTTCGGCCCAAGCACCTTCTATCCAACAGAAGCAGGTCAACAAGGTTACAACAAAGTGCAAAGATTCCTTTTTCACATCGTCCTCTCATGTATCTCGACTTGTTGAGCAGCCTCAATCACAACAGGTTCGTGACAGATTTCCACAAACTAAGCAGCGCGACGTCTCCAGCAAGACAAACAACTCACGAAGATGCAGATTCAAAAATGTTTTTCCCTCTCGCCCGGGAACTCAACGCAATGGAGACCATTGCTTCCTAAGGAGGGATGATTGATCCAGGTCGATATCAGTGGCCACCCACCATTTCCAAATGGATCAAAATAGTTTTCTGACCATTTTGGCAATTTACTATTTTTAGTAGTTTTTTGGGTCCTAAACTTCTGGAGCCGTTTTGAGGCCCTAAATGACATTTTTTGGGGTATGTTGCGGTTGCAAAATTTGGTCATGAAATTTTTTGCAAAATGTTGTAGTCCTCGGATAGATATTTCCAATGGGATATCATACACCTAAAACGAAGATCGTATGCAAAATTTACGACCCCGAGAAGTTGATGTACCAACTTACCCAAACGGGGCCCACATGACTTTTGGCGCTTCATCTCCCAGGGTTAGGTATTTGGATGTCTATGACTTTTGGCATTCCTGTTTATTGTAAAAGGGCCTTGAGAGCCTCATTGTAAGGATCTTCTTGCGAATGCGAGTAGCCATCACATCTCTTCTCAGAGATAAGTTGCCACCATTCTAGCGAGTCTTTCACTCTGTATTTTTATAGTCTCTGTACATTTATTTCATTAATAGAAATCGTGTATTACTGTATATCTATGTCTATGGTTGCATCTCTGATACATTTCTATTATATTATTGAATATATGCAATATCTCTGTGCATTTCTCTATTATATCTCCGATCTCATTTCGTGCCAAAAATAATTTGGATCAGTGGTATCAGAGCAGGCTACTCTTGATCGTTTTTTTCAGTGCATGTCCCCAATGAGGTACGAGTACAGTAGGTTGGGTCTCGAGCTTGTCTCTCTTGAAGACAATCACTCTCGCACACCCAAGAAAACCTCAATGGCAGAATAAAAGAAAAATGAGAGAGCAGACGATCCTATCAATCTGTTGCTTGAGCAAGCTCTCACGCGACAGAGGGACAAAATGATGGAGAATTTTGCCCACATCCTTCAACGTCTGTCAATAGCATCAGGCGAATATTCATCAAGAAACCACTTTGGAGGCACCTCACCTTTCAAGGTATAGGTTAATTTTGATATTCCCGTATTTGAAGGTCAAATAGATGCAGATGCCCTAGATAAATGGTTAAATCTGCTAGAAGGTTATTTCTCTATTCAAAATTTTTTCGACAAGGAAAAGATCACCTTTGCACTCCTTAAGGCTCTCGCCCATGTCAAACATTGGTGGGAAAATTACTGGGAGTAGAGTTCCACAGAGGATTCTGGAATATATGGGGCCGAGCACACTTGGGAATTTTTTGTGGATGCGGTAAAGGAACAATACTACCCTGTTGGCAACTATGAGGACCAGTACATGAGATGGACCACACTACGGCAAGAGAAGGGCCAATCAGTTTCGGAGTTCACCAATAGCTTCCATACCTTGCACACCAAGCTGGGTATCAAAGACTTTGAATGACATTTTTTCTGAAATACTGTGGGGCTCTACACAGATACATCCAAACTGAAATGGATTTTCTGGACATCTCATCACTCGTTGCTGCCTATCGATATGTTGTTAAAATTGAGAAGAAATTTAAGCACCAGAACAAACAGGAGTTTGGGTCTGCAAATCCACAACAACCAAAGTATGACAAAGACAACCCTAACAAACAGTCTCTCAAAAACTAGTCCAAGCCACAGGAAAAGAAGGGTCATGGGAAGACAAAGAAGGACACCGAAAAATGGTGTGATTTCAACAAAATCCCCTAGCACAACACCGACGAATGTCGCTCAAAATAGTCATTGGTGGTCGAGATCAAAGACAAGGAGCCAAACCCTGATTCGGAATATGATTCTGAAAATACTGGTAAAAGACAGATCATCGACGCAGACCCCACTGCTATTGTCGCGATCGGAGAAATTCAACCATAAGAACCAACAGATCCAGAAGAGGGGGAGCACCTTTTTCATTCATAGATGTGGGTGAAGGGGACCTCGTTGCATTTTATTTTTGAGAGTGGAAGCCAAAATAACCTCATCTCAACAGAGGTCATCAAACAGCTGGGATTGTCGACAACACCACACCTGCAACCATACAACATTGGGTGGCTTCGCCAAGGAAGAGATCTTCATGTCAGCCAGCAATGTCGATTGTCATATGGCATTCAACCCTTCAAGGATGAGGTATTATGTGATGTTTCCCCACTAGATGTATGTGATGTTCTCTTGGGCCAGCCATATATGTGGAAACTCCATGCTATCTATGAGTCTCGACCCCGTAGTTTTATTATTACTCTAGGGGGGCATCTCGACAGGATACCAGAGGTAGTTCCAACTACTGCCCCACCTAAATAGTGCCACAAAGTAGTATCTCATACTACAAAATTTATCTTCTCTATAATCTCTTCAAAGGGTGAATAGAAGGATACTGCAACCACCACAGCTTCGACCCAAGCACCTTCTATCCAACAGAAGTAGGTCAACAAGGTTATGCAAAGATTCATTTTGCACATCGTCCTCTAATGTATATCGACATGTTGAGAAGCCTCAATCACAACAGGTTCATGACAGATTTCCACAAACTAAGCAGAGTGACGTCTCCAGCAAGATAAACAACCCACCAAGATGCAGATTCAACAAATGTTTTTCCCCCTCCCCCGGGAACTCAACGCAATGGATACCATTGCTTCCTAAGCAGAGGGTATTCATCCAGGTGGATATCGGTGGCCACCCACCATTTCCAAATGGATCAAAATAGTTTTCTGGCCATTTTGGTAATTTACTATTTTTAGCAGTTTTTCGGGTCCTGGACTTCTGGGGCTGATTTGAGGCCCTAAACAACATTTTTTGGGGTATGTTGAGGTTGAAAAATCTCGTCATGAAAGTTTTTGCAAAATTTTGTATTCCTCGGATAGATCTTTCCAATGGGCTATCATACGCCTAAAATGAAGATCGTATGCAAAACTTACGACCCCGGGAATTTGATGTACCAACTTACCCAAACGGGGCCCACATGACTTTTGGCGCTTCATCTCCCAGGGTTAGGTTTTTGGATGTCTAGGACTTTTGGCATTCCTGTTTATTTTAAAAGGGCCTTTAGAGCCTCATTGTAAGGATCTTCTTGCGAATTCGAGTAGCTGTCACATCTCTTCTCAGAGATAAGCTGCCACCATTCTAGCGAGTCTTTCACTCTGTATTTTTACAGTCTCTATACATTTCTTTCATTAATAGAAATTTTTTATTACTGTATATCTATGTTTATGGTTGCATCTCCGATACATTTCTGTTATATTACTGAATATATGTGATATCTCTGTGAATTTCTCTATTATATCTCCGATCTCATTTCGTGCCAAAAATAATCCGGATCAGTGGTATCAGAGTAGGCTTCTCTTCATCATTTTTTTCAGTGCATGTCCCCGACGAGGTCCGAGTATACCAAGTTGGGTATTGAGCTTGTATCTCTTGAAGACAATCACTCTTGCACACCCAAGAAACCCTCAATGGCGGAAGAAAAGAAAAATGACAGAGCAGACGATCTTATCAATCTGTTTCTTGAGCAAGCTCTCACGCGAGAGAGGGACGAAATGATGGAGAATTTTTCCCACATCCTTCAACGTCTGCCGATAGCATCATGCACATCTTCATCAAGTGGCGACTTTGGAGGCACCTACCCTTTCAAGGTACAGGTTAATTTTGATATTCCCATATTTGAAGGTCAAATAGATGCAGATGCCCTAGATAAATGGTTAAATCTGCTAGAAGGTTATTTCTCTATTCAAAAATTTTCCGACAAGGAAAAGATCACCTTCACACTCCTTAAGGCTCTCCCCCATGTCAAACATTGGTGGGAAAATTACTGGGAGCATAGTTCCACAGAGGATTCTGGAATATATGGGGCCGTGCACACTTGGGAATTATTTGTGGATGCGGTAAAGGAACAGTACTACCCTGTTGGCAACTATGAGGACCAGTACATGAGATGGGACACACAACGACAAGAGAAGGGCCAATCAGTTCCAGATTTCACCAATAGATTCCATACCTTGCGCACCAAGCTAGGTATCAAAGAATCTGAACGACATTTGGTTCTGAAATACCATGGGGCTCTGCACAGATACATCCAAACTGAAATGGATTTTCTGGACATCTCATCACTCGGTGTTTCCTATCGATATGCTGTTAAAATTGAGCAGAAATTTAAGCACCGGAACAAATGAGAGTTCGATTCTGCAAATCCACAACAACCAAAGTATGACAAAGAAAACCCTAACAAACAGTCTCCCGAAAACTAGTCCAAGCGAGAGGAAAATAAGGGTCACGGGAAGACAAAGAAGGACATCCGAAAATGGTGTGATTTCCACAAAATCCCCTGGCACAACACCGACGAATGTTGCTCAAAATAGTCATTGGTGGCCGAGATCAAAGACAAGGATCCGAACCCTATTTCAGAATCTGATTATGAAAATACTGGTAAAAGACAGATCATCGACGCAGACCCCATTGCTATTGCCGTGACCGCAGCAATTGAACCAGAAGAACCAACAGATCCAGAAGAGGGGGAGTGCCTTTTTCATTCACAGATGTGGGTGAAGGGGACCCCGCTGCATTTTATTATTGATAGCGGAAGCCAGAAGAACCTCATCTCAGCAGAGGTCATCAAACAGTTGGGATTGTCGACAACACCACACCCGCAGCCATACAGCATTGGGTGGCTTCGCCAAGGACGAGATCTTCATGTTAGCCAGCATTGTCGATTGCCATACAACATTCAACCCTTCAAGGATGAGGTATTATGTGAATTTTACCCACTGCATGTATGTGATGTTCTCTTGGGCCAGCCATATATGTGGAAACACCATGCTATCTATGAGTCTCGACCCCGTAGTGTCATTATTACTCTGGGGGGGCATATCTATAGGATACCAGAGGTAGTTCCAACTACTACCCCACCTAAACAGTGCCACAAGGTAGTATCTCATACTACAAAATTTATCTTCTCCACAATCTGTTCAAAGGGTGAATAGAAGGATACTGCAACCACCACAGCTTCGGCCCAAGCACCTTCTATCCAACAGAAGTAGGTCAACAAGGTTACAACAAAGTGCAAGGATTCCTTTTTCACATCTTCCTCTCATGTATCTCGACTTTTTGAGCATCCTCAATCGCAACAGGTTCATGACAGATTTCCACAAACTAAGTAGTGTGACGTCTCCAGCAAGACAAACAACTCACCAAGATGCAAATTCAACAAATGCTTTTCCCTCTCCCCCGGGAACTCAACGCAATGGAGACCATTTCTTCCTAAGGAGGGAGGATTTATCTAGGTGGATATCGGTGGCCACCCACCATTTCCAAATGGCTCAAAACAGTTTTTTGGCCATTTTGGCAATTTACTATTTTTAGCAGTTTTTCGGGTCCTGAACGTCTGGAGCCATTTTGAGTCCCTAAATGACGTTTTTTGGGGTATGTTGTAGTTGAAAAATTTCTTCATGAAAGTATTTGAAAAATGTTGTAGTCCTCAGATAGATCTTTCCAATGGACTATCATACGCCTAAAACGAAGATCATATGCAAAAGTTACGACCCTGGGAAGTTGATGTACCAACTTACCCAGATGGGGCCCACATGACTTTTGGCGCTTCATCTCCCAGGGTTAGGTTTTTGGATGTCTAGGACTTTTGGAATTCCTGTTTATTGTAAAAGGACCTTCAGAGCCTCATTTTAAGGATCTTCTTGCAAATGCAAGTAGCCATCACATCTCTTCTCAGAGATAAGCTGCCACCATTCTAGCGAGTCTTTCACTCTGTATTTTTACAGTCTCTGTACATTTCTTTCATTAATAGAAATCATGTATTATTTTATATATGTGTTTATGGTTTCATCTCTGATACATTTATGTTATATTATTGAATATCTCTGATATCTCTATGCATTTCTTTATTATATCTCCGATCTCATTTCGTGCCAAAAATAATCTGGATCAGTGGTATCAGAGCAGGCTGCTCTTGATCGTTTTTTTCAGTGCATGTCCCTGACGAGGTCCGAGTATAGAAAGTTGGGTCTCAAGCTTGTCTCTCTTGAAGACAATCACTCTTGCACACCCAAGAAACCCTCAAAGGTGGAAGAAAAGAAAAACGACGGAGCAGACGATCCTATCAATCTATTGCTTGAGCAAGCTCTCACGTGACAAAGGGATGAAATGATGGAGAATTTTGCCCACATCCTTCAACACTTGCTGATAGCATCGGGCGCATCTTCATCAAGCGGCAACTTTGGAGGCACCTCGCCTTTCAAGGAACATGTTAATTTTGATATTCCCATATTTGAAGGTCAAATAGATGCAGATGCCCTAGATAAATGGTTAAATCTGCTAAAAGGTTATTTGTCAGTTCAAAATTTTTCCGACAAGGAAAAGATCACCTTCGCACTCCTTAAGGCTCTCCCCCATGTCAAACATTGGTGGGAAAATTACTGGGAGCAGAGTTCCACAGAGGATTCTAGAATATATGGGGCCGAGCACACTTGAGAATTTTTTGTGGATGCGGTAAAGGAACAGTACTACCCTGTTGGCAACTATGAGGACCAATACATGAGATGGACGACACTACGGAAAGAGAAGGGCCAATCGGTTCCGAAGTTCACCAATAGCTTCCATACCTTGCGCACCAAGCTGGGTATCAAAGACTCTGAATGACATTTGGTTCTGAAATACCGTGGGGCTCTACACAGATACATCCAAACTGAAATGGATTTTCTGGACATCTCATCACTCGGTGCTGCCTATCGATATGCTGTTAAAATTGAGCAGAAATTTAAGCACCAGAACAAATGATAGTTCGAATCTACAAATCCACAACAACCAAAGTATGACAAAGACAACCCTAACGAACAGTCTCCCGAAAACCAGTCCAAGCCGCAGGAAAAGAAGGGTCATGGGAAGACAAAGAAGGACACCGAAAAATGGTGCGATTTCCACAAAATCCCCTGGCACAACACCGAAGAATGTCTCTCAAAATAGTCATTGGTGGTCAAGATCAAAGACAAGGAGCCGAACACTGATTTGGAATCTGATTCTGAAAATATTGGTAAAAGACAGATCATCGACATAGACCCCACTGCTATTGTCGCGACCGCAGCAATTCAACCAGAAGAACCAACAGATCTAGAAGAGGGGGAGTGCCTTTTTCATTCACAGATGTCGGTGAAGGGGACCCCACCACATTTTATTATTAATAGAGGAATCCAGAAGAACCTCATCTCAGCAGAGGTCGTCAAACAGTTGGGATTGTCGACAACACCACACCCGGAACCATACAGCATTGGGTGGCTTCGCCAAGGACGAGATCTTCGTGTCAGCAAACAATGTCGATTTCCATATGACATTCAACCCTTCAAGGATGAGTTATTATGTGATGTTGCCCCACTGGATGTATGTGATGTTCTCTTGGGCCAGCCATATATGTGGAAACGCCATGCTATCTATGAAGCTCGACACTGTAGTGTCATTATTACTCTCGGGGGGCATCTCTACAGGATACCAGAGGTAGTTCCAACTACTGCCCCACCTAAACGGTGCCACAAGGTAGTATCTCATACTACAAAATTTATCTTCTCCACAATCTGTTCAAAGGGTGAATAGAAGGATACTGCAGCAACCACAACTTCGGTCCAAGCACCTTCTATCCAACAGAAGCAGGTCAACAAGGTTACAGAAAAGTGCAAAGATTCCTTTTGCACATCATCCTCTCATGTATCTCAAATTGTTGAGAAGCCTCAATCGCAACAGGTTCATGACAGATTTCCACAAACTAAGCAGCGCGACGTCTCCAGCAAGACAAACACCTCACCAAGATGCAGATTCAACAAATGCTTTTCCCTCTCCCTCAGGAACTCAACGCAATGGAGACCATTGCTTCCTAAGGAGGGAGGATTGATCCAGGTGGATATCAGTGGCCACCCACCATTTCCAAATGGCTCAAAACAGTTTTCTGGCCATTTTGGCAATTTACTATTTTTAGCAGTTTTTCGGGTCCTGAACTTTTGGAGCCGTTTTGAGGCCCTAAATGAATTTTTTTAGGGTATCATGAAATTTTGTGCAAAATGTTGTAGTCCTCGGATAGATATTTCCAATGGGCTATCATACGCCTAAAACAGAGATCGTATACAAAAGTTACGGCGCCGGGAAGTTGATGTACCAACTTACCCAAATGGGGCCCACTTGACTTTTGGTGCTTCATCTCCCAGGGTTAGGTTTTTGGATGTCTAGGACTTTTGGAATTATCGTTTATTGTAAAAGGGACTTCAAAGCCTCATTGTAAGGATCTTCTTGTGAATGCGAGTAGCCGTCACATCTCTTCTTAGAGATAAGCTGCCACCATTCTAGTGATTCTTTCACTCTGTACTTTTACAGTCTCTGTACATTTCTTTCATTAATAGAAATCATGTATTATTGTATATCTGTGTTTATGGTTGTATCTCCAATACATTTATGTTATATTATTGAATATCTGCAATATCTCTGTGCATTTCTTTATTATATCTCCAATCTCATTTCATGCCAAAAATAATCCGGATCAAATGAATTTGAAGAATTCTATAAGAAGTGTGGTATAGCAAGGAAAAAGACTACTCCATACACTTCTCAGCATAATTGAGTTGCAGAAAGGATGAATAGGACACTGATGGAAAAAGAAAGGATCATGCTCAGCGGTGTCGGGTTAGGACAAGAATTCTGGGAAGAGGCAATGGGTACAACATGTTACCTTGTCAATCGATCACCTTCATCAGCATTGGATAATAAAACTCCACACGATATATGGTCTGGAAAGAAACCCTCTCTTCAACATCTTAGAGTGTTTGGTTGTGATGCTTATGTACATGTTCCAAAGGAAAATAGAAGTAAGATGGATAAAAAGGATGAAAAATGTATCTTTATTGGTTATAAAGATGGTGTGAAAGGTTATAAACTTTGGAACCCAGAAACCAAGAAAATTGTTTACAATCGAGATGTTTTTTTTAGAGAGGTAAAAGATGTGTCCAAACAGGAATTCCTACCAACGCAAGATGAACCTGATAAAATAGAGCTTGAGTTGGATGATGGAAAATCTGAATCATTTGAAGAAGAGGAAGTGGAAGAAGAAGAAGAAGAACCTCATACCCCAGTATTGAGGAGATCAGTGAAATATAGAAGGAAACCATAAATGTATAGTCCACCTGATTTTCATTCCAATTTTGCTTTATATATTACTGATGATGATCCCAGAATTGTTAGGGAAGAAGTGAATTCAGAGGATAGTAAAATCTAGAAGAAGGCCATGGTTGAAGAAATGGATGCCTTGGATACGAATGAGGCATGGGATATAGTTGAGTTGCCAGCTGGAAGAAAATCGGTTGGTAGCAAATGGTTGTTCAAGAAGAAGTTTAATGCATAAGGTAAAGTGGAGAAATACAAAGCTTTGTTAGTAGAAAAAGGTTATTCCTAGGTAGATGGAATTGACTTTGGTGAGATTTTTTCTCCTATTGCTAAGTTAACTTCTATTAGATTTATTTTATCTATTGTTTCTGCATTTTATCTTGAAGTGAAACAGATGGATGTGAAGACAACATTCCTACATGGGGATCTGGAAGAATAAATCTACATGAAGCATCTAGAAGTATTTTTAGTGAAGGGAAAGAAAGAGATGGTTTGTAAGGTAAAGAAGTCACTATATTGTCTGAAGCAATCACCTAGGACGTGGTACCAAAATTTTGACACATACATCCTTGGATTTGGATTTGTAAGAAGAAGGGCATATCACTTTGTATATTCCAAGCAGGTTGGTAATCACTTCATTTATGTAGTGTTGTATGTTGATGACATGTTGTTGGTAGGAAATAATATGGATGTTATCAAGGAGGTGAAATCGCAACTATCCTCCAAATTTGACATGAAGGATCTCGGTGATTCTAACTTCATTATGGGAATGGAGATTAAAAGAGATCATGCAAACATGAAATTCTGGTTGAATCAGAGAAAATATGTTTAGATGATATTGTAGAGGTTTAATATGCATGGAAATAAACCGGTCAAGGTTCCTATTCCTATAGGTGTAAATTTATCTACAGATCAGTGTCCCAAGACACAGGAAGAAGAAGAGGACATGTCCCATGTTACATATGCCATTGCAGTTGGCAGTTTGATGTATGCAATGGTTTGTACTAGATCGGACATTGCACATGCAGTGGGAGTTTTGAGTAGGTATATGTCAAAACCAGGGAAGGAGCATTGGACAACAGTAAAGAGGGTCTTCGGGTATTTGCGTGGCACTACTAGTTATGGATTGTGCTACCAAGGAAGACCAGGATTGGACAAAGTGGTGGACATACATGTCTTTATTGATGCAGACTGGGCTGGAGATCTAGATCGCAGAACATCTACAAGTGGGTATGTGTTTAACCTATTTGGAGGAGAAATCAATTGGATGAGAAAAAGACAAACTTTAGTGGCACTCTCAACTACAGAAGCTGAATACATGGCAGCCACTCATGCAAGCAAGGAAGCAATATGGTTATAAATATTGTGTTCAGGGATTGGGTTGGTACAAAAAGCAGTGAGATTAGTTTGTGACAGTCAGAGTGCAATATTCCTGGAAAAGAACCCAGCTTATCATTCGAATAAAAATCATATTGATGTTCAATATCACTTTGTGAGAGACATGGTTGAGGAAAAGAAAGTGTTGCTGGAAAAGGTTGACACTTTGAAGAATGTTGCAAATTCATTGACAAACTTTGTAAGCACAAAAAGGTTCACCTAGTGTAGAGTAACAATGGGAATTATTGCCCTGGATTGTTGACTATATACTATTAGGACCCCTGGATGCGAACAAAACAAAAAGTGGGAGAATGTTGGGTATGTGTTATATTCTTTGCATCTGTGTGTGTGTGGGCACGTCATATTCGACAACTGCATCCGATGATCTCTCGTAGTAGTGCCCTATTTGTGTTGTGTGCGTCGGGCACTTTCCTAGGGGGGTCCCAGGGAGGGCAGGTATGCTCCACCCCCTAGTTACACGCAATGTTCGACATTGGTTGTAGCCCAGGGCCGACGGGGTTTGGGGCAGTGGCCCGAAATTGTTTTTGGGCGGTTTTTGCTATTTTTAGTGGATTTTGCTATTTTTAGCGGTTTACTAAAAATAATCTCAGTTTTAGGGATTAATGTTTTGGTATCTACAGAATACCTAAAAACATTGTATATATTGTATTGTGAATGGTGAAATTCAATATAATGAATATAAGAAAGGTTTTCTCGGTTGAGGGTTTCCAGTACAAAATCTCTGTGCACTTTGTGTATGAGCCATTGATTAAACTATCTTTTTCTTAAGAATATATATGCATTTCTTTACTTCATAGGTTTAAAACTTGCAAAAGGGGGAGAAATTTATTAGATACAAAGGTAAATGCCTGGATAAAGAGCACATAGGCATGGTTCCAAGGGGAGTGATGGTCATAGGGGGAGAATAAGTGATATGACTTCAGTATTACATCAGAGTGTTGTCATCAATTCCAAAGGGGGATATTTTTTATTATTTGGGTTGGTTGTCATTGATGTCAACCCTTGAAAAACGTCTGGTAGCGAATTTCGATAGCACAAAGGTTTGGGTAGTGGACCCAAGTTTGTTTGATGTATCATGGTATGATTTTTAAAATATTTGAAGGTAATACTATTCTAGATGGATAATACATGTCATTTCATTTCCAGTGGTATGTGGAATGGCACATAACTCCTCATGGTTAGAGAGTTATGGCCATGTGAAGTTGGAGAACCCTCATGAGTCATCTAGAAGACCCAAAAGGTCAAAGTAGTCAAAGTGGTTGCAAAGAAGAAATTATTTAAATAACAAAGTGAAGTGATAAGTGTACTATAAGTCAAAGTGGATACAAAAGAAATTGTTTAAATAATAAATTTAATGTGTAAATTACTAAGTGGACAAGTGGCTTGAAACCACTTGAGGAATCTACATAAAAGTATGAATAAGAGGCAAGGGTGTCTCATTTTAATTAAACTTGAACATATTGAATATCTATAAGTGATTGAGGTAGCCAAATGATATCTAAGTAGAATTTTATAGGGAAGGTGAACTAAAGAAGGAAGAAATTCAAGGGAGGATAAATTCTTTTGATGATGTTTTCTAAGGTATGTTATTTACAGGTCATCTCACCATTTTCGCAATATTATTTTTTTTAGAATGATTCAGACCACAAAATATGGAGGCCATTGAGGAAACATATCCAAATAGTTTTGATAAAAAAATGATCTTGTGGGTCGTTGTATATTTGGAGTTACACTATGTGGAAAATAGGGTTTGTGGCTAGTCCTAAAATTAGTCTAAAACATGTGTTTAAGGTAAAAACGTCATAACTTATTCATAACAGTTCCAAATTTAGTAAGACCAAAAGTATTGGTTAGATTATAGTATGTAGTATTCTCTGTACCATTTTCATATCCATACAACAAATATTCTGTGTGAGGCACACTCTACAAGTTATCTCTCTAGAATAAGCCATAATTCAACAAGGTATGCCATTTTTTCTATAACTCCTTTTCCGAGAGGTTTCAAGCAATGAAACCTAGAGGAATTGCATAAAAGAAAATGAAGAAAATTGTGTACTATTTTTAGATCTTTATTCATTACAACAACATAGTTATGATTATTTCAAGTTAGGGTTGTTGACTAATCCAAAATTAGTCATGTGTGACTAAAGTAAAGTTTGATAAAAATACTAGTGTCTTGTTGTTAAAGTTAAGGAAGGTTTGCAAGTATGTGATAAATACACTAGGTCTATTACAAAGTTAGAAATCATATTTGGATGATGAAATTGATGATGTATTTGGTTGAGGCACATGTTGGGTACATGGTTGAGACAAGTAGTTGATGACTTGACACACATGATTTTTATACTTGATGATGTTGGTTCATATTGATGAGTCATAGTTTGTGTGTATTTGATGCATGATTGGTACAATTTGGTGCATAGTTGATGCACTCGTTGATGGTATAGGTTGGTGCATGGTTGATGCACTTGTTTATGGTACAGGTTGATTATAGGTTGTTTGGGACATGTTGTTACAGGTTGTTTGGTGCAGGTTGATTTGTTCATGTTTACAACAACATGTCTTACAGTGATAGTGTGACAGTGGTTCCATCATTCTCTTCTAAAATAGGGTGGTTGGATGGGGGAAGGAAAGGTTGTTGTATCCACCGTCCAGTTGTAGCCGAAGAACATAGGGTGTTGTAGCCTCCCCGTTGTCGCCAGAGAATTGGGGAGTTGGATCTTCCCCCAGGTTGTATCCTATGAAACTAGGGGATTCGAACCTCCTTCCAGTTGCAACTAAAAAACTAAGGAAGTTTGTTCTTCTAGTGAAAGTAATTCTTAAAGACATATAAGAAAAATCATTATGCGGTTTTCTCCCACTTTGGGTTTCCACGTAAAAACAATGGTGTAATGCGTATGTGTATGATTTCTCATTTGTTCATTGTTTATTTACACTGAAACTATTTGATGATAATGATAAATTGATATAACACTTGTATTTTATGGTTAAAAATGATTAAATTGCTTAATTATTGATTCACCCTCCTCTCAATAATCCAACGACTGAAAAATTAAAAAAAAACTAACAAGAATAGAAGTAATGCACTCGTCACCTCAGGGGACCTCCGGGTTCAGTGAATGTCGCTTGAGAAAAAATGTAGAACTAAACTTATAAAACTAAAACACATGACACGTGTAATTAATATTAACTAGAGATTTTGTATTAATATTATATCAATGATACATAAGTACAACAATTTGATATCATATCCAGTGTTATTGTGAAGGTTCTCATAACTGATATATATACATTGCAAAATAAGATCTTGGAAATATGAAACCCACAGATCCTCAAAATAGTTTTAACTATAGAATAATGCATATGCGTTCACAACAATAGTTTTGGAAGGTTTCTGGATATATGGAATGAATTTGATAAACCCACGTATGGACAAATTCATGATGCAGGAAATTATCATATTCAATATTGTTTCCACCTCGTGTTGATTTGGCATGGATCCAACTCACATACTCTGCCACTTTCTCATGCATTGACCATAACTTTGACTTGGATCTAGTTCTAACTTGGCAGAATCTCGATCTAGGATGATAGGTGGATGAGAATCGAATTCTTATTTGGAATAATATTGAAGCCACAATCTCGATTTGGAGTGAGCACAACCATGTAGAATTACGATTCTATTACATAAAAAAATTAGTGGCTATATAAATATATTTAAGTTTCTACATAATCTATGATTTTGTAGTGAATTGTTGAAATAATAACTATTTAGATTAATCTCCATAAGCAATAATACAAATATGATAGAATGAAAAATTTAACTTGTATATTATTTGATATACAAATTATGTAGATTAGAGAGATAATCATGGAAAAAAGGGTAAATGTAGTGTAATATAGTTCATAAGCATAGGTTTTGGATGGAAATTTGAAATAGGAAAGTGAAAAAAAGAATATGATTTGAGGACCCAACAAACACTTTATAATTAAATCTAAGACAACTTACTACAAATGATATTGTCAATCATGAGGGTGTTTCTCTCCTCCTCAACCCTACTCTCTCATCTATGACACCCTACAATAGTTACAAGAATTAAAGCGTAAAATTTAAAAAAAATACCTAAAACCAATTGCATTTATGATACACAACAAGTTCCTCAATGAATGATCTCACTGTGAATAACTCATGCAATAGACAATATTCACTAACAAGTGGAGCACTCGTCTGTACAAGATTCTTTGAGAAAACTTCTATTGTCACATAGACTATGGTATCTACATCAAATCATGGATGGATGGATGGATGAGTGAAGTGGTTTAGCCACCATGGATGAAACAATTTAGAATGTAACAAGGAGGACTTGTGGCTAGTTTATGGGTGCCTCCATTATCGATGGATGATATGGAAAAGGTTGAGATAAAACCCCATAAGTTGTACGAGGGATAGAAGAAAATTTTGGTTGGAAAGTGGTATCCCAAGAGCCAAGGTAGGGTGGCCAAGGATCATACTTTCCCTATTGTTAGGGGAAAAAAGTGGGGTAATCTATCCCTCTGAAGTGGACATGGTTCATCATTGTATGATACCACAACCCACATAAACACAACAATATGATATTTTATTTCTCATAAATTGTCTCTGGAAATAAAATAAATATCTTAATTATATATCAAAATAGCATAAGATCAATGAGATTGTTAGAGAAAAATCAAAGCACTTTGGTGAAATTATCGAAGGTCATGTTGACCACACTAGTACATAAGAAATTCTATCAAAATACATACATGGAATCAATTGAAGGCCACACTAAAAAAATGAGGATAGTGATTGTCAATCTCTCCCTACTATTTTCTTCCAAGTTTGCTCAATTTCACTCAAAAATGCACAACACGGTCTATTGGTGAAATAGACTTGCCATACACCTTTTATTAAATTTCCCCAAGGGAATTTATCCACATTCTTCCTAACGCCCACCTAACACAAAATTAGCCTATCAATGAAAAAAAGTTTACATGTTCTTAAACACATGCAGGCATTCTTGTGTGAGCACTTTTGTGTTCACCACGTTGTCACTTTTTTGTCCATGAACTTTTTGTGAATACCCATAAGGTATCCAAAGAAACTTCTATGTCATGACGAAATATGAAAAGAGCGTTAAAAACTTATTGCATGAATGTTCTTCTAGGTTATGTGATTAACTCAAGAATGAGTCATGGAAGTTCAAAGCTTGAAAAACAAAAGGAGGGCCTCCAATCCATTTTTCCTTCTTCAAATGACAAAGAGAAAAATGGTATGGTTCTTGTTCAACACCACCATACACCTTTAATTTCCCACATAGTTTTGTGTTTTTACTTATTTATTGGTTGTTGTTTCATTGGCCTTGGAAAATAATTTGATAAAGTGCCCAAAACTAAACTTTAGAATAGATTAGAAGAACTAAAAGTTATTTTCAACATGAGATTTGCAACAATAAGGCTCTACTATAATGTTATTACCATGTTTAAGAACATAGATCGATAGTTGGAAGAAATTAATAGTAATATAGGAGTTAAGCAAGGTTGTGCCCTCTCCCTTATCATTTTTGACATATATATCAACAAGTTAAAGGGATTCTTAAAAGAAGCAAGATGTGTTGGCACTTTCTATTGGAAGAGTTAGTCATTATCCTTCTTCTTTATGTTAACTATATTTTTTAGATGGTTAAGGATTTTCAAGAATTTTTTTTAATATGGGTATCACTATTAATGTTAACAAAACAAAAGTCATGATAATTAAATAAAAAAGATAACGTAATCTAATTTCATGTATAATAATACGAATATGAAGAAAATAACTTTAATTGAATATTTTGGAACTCATATTTGAATATTTTGGAACAATTTTAAATAGGATAAATAAAAAGAGCAAAACATATTATAAACTTAAAATTTTAATAAT
>ML807375.1:289738-302146 GCA_009831015.1 Picea engelmannii
CTTCCAGATTTAAGGCCATATATCGTCAGAAACATTACTTAGTTTGAAAGCTAAAGGGCTTCTTGTGCTTTGGAATACATATTTACCAGAGGTATATTAAAGAAATTAAGGTCAACAATATACGAGGAAGAATGTTACCTTTATCAAAAGTATTTTGAGGTACCGATAAGCTTCCATTGAATGAGAAGCCTACGTTATTGGTTTTTTCCTTAATCTTATTTTTCGAAGTTAACCCTTTTACATGTGATTAACATGTTCATAATGATTCATTCGCTTAGGTTTTAGGAGTTAATTTAGTGAATATAGGGGATATTGATATTTGAAGTTATATGTTTTTTCCTAAATTTTGCATTTTTGAAAAAAAAATATTTAATGAAATAAATTATTTTGTTCTATATTACATTAAAATTAATATATTGAAAAAATTTAAATTGTATAATTATTAAAATCAATACATTAAAATATTTTATTTTATATTGTGTAGTTTGTTTAAATCAATGTATTAAATTTACTCAGATCTCGTGCTATATGGCCACTTTGCTTAAGACGACCCGATATCTGCTAGGGAGGTGTGACATTATGTCCACATATAGGTTGTTTCATCTACAACCTCGTCTCCCGTCACCTCTCCTCACCGGGCGCCTCAGATGCATTATGATGCAGAGTGGGAGAGCGAGGGAATACATGAGCATGAAGTTGGCGATCAATTGAGAACAAAGGTGGGTATGGTGTGTTGCTTAAAAAAGAAGAGACTCGTGATGAAGGAATTTATGGACGAAAGTTATTTGGATGGCCTCGCCCTAGAAGACATTATGCCTATGCAATTAAATAACAGGGGTAGAACCAAACTGTGAGCAGAGCTCACTTGATTGCGTTATTGAACCCAACCATTACATTTAAATAGCACAAATAACTTGAACGGACCTCCTACAAAGGTGGATCTGAAACCACCAGCAAACCCTAAATTGGACAAGCACAGAACAACCCACAACCACTTAGTTATGTAAATCTTAACTAAGTATCCTAATTTCTACATTATTCCAACACTCCCCCTTAATGGAGAAATGGATTTTCTACCACACCTAGCAACTCTCTGCAATTTCAAATTTTGTCTTTCCCAGAGGCTTAGTGAAAATATCAACCATATTTTCATCTATGTTACAATAGATTAAGTCAATCTCTTTTGACTGTATCTTTTCTCGAACAAAATGATGTTGAATTTCAATGTGCTTAGTCCTGGCATGATACATAGGGTTATTGGCAAGTTTGATTGAACTTTGAATATCACAATTGATAATTGTGGGTGCCTTTTGTTCTTCTCCCATGTCTTCAAGAATTCTCCTCATCCAGACAATTCCCTTGGTTGTGGGTGTTTGGTATCCTTTCCGTTGGTGATGTTGGATTTGGGATTTCTCTAGGCTCCATATTAATTAAGTGTGGTGCAATTTAATAATGGAAAATTCAACTCAATTTTGTTTTTTAATCATTTTAACAAATTATAAAAGTAAAATGAAATGAAATATATCAAAATACATACATGGAATATATTAAAGACCACACTCACAAAGTGAGGGTATTTATTGTCAAGCTCTCCCTACTATTTTCTTCCAAGTTTTCTCAATTTCACAAAAAAATGCACAACACAATCTATTAGCGAAAAAGACTAGCTATAAGCCTTTTATAAAATTTCCCCAAAGAAATGTGTGCACATTCCCATGAATGTATGAACATTCCTAATAATGCATGCACATTCTTGCTAATGCCCACCTAGCACTAATTCTTCTAAGTTATGTAATCAACTCAAGAATCACTCATGGAAGTTCAAAGCTTGAAAAACAAAAGGAAGGGTTCCAAGCCATTTTTCCTTTTTCAAATGAGAAAGGCAAAAATGGTATGGTTCTTTTTCAACACCGCCATATGCGTTTAATTTCCCACATGGTTTTTTGGTTTTACTTATTTATGGGTTGTTGTCTCATTGGGCTTAGAAAATAATTTAATAAAGTGCCAAAAACTAAACATTAGAATATATGAAAAGAACTAAAATTTCTTTTCAACTAGAGAGTTGATACAATAAGCCTCTATGAGAATGTTAATACCAAGTTTAAGAACACCCAAGGCTAGTTGGAAGAAATTAATATTAATATAGGAGTTAAGAAAGGTCGTCCCCTATCATTTTTGGCATATATATCAATAAGTTATAAGGCTTATTTAAAGAAGTAAGATGTGTTGGAACTTTCTATTAGAAGATTTAGTCATCATCCTACTTCTTTATGCTAGCTATATTGTTGTTATAGTGAGGAAACCATATGATCTTGACAAACAATTAAGGATTTTCAAGGGCGTTTTTTAATACATGTATCACTATTAATGTTAAAAAAAAAATCATGATAATTAAATCCAAAAAAATAACCTAATCTAATTTCATGTATAACAATAACAATATGAAAGAAATATCAATATTTGAAATATTTTGGAACTTTTATGGTAAGCTAAACTAAAATTATAATGATAAATAAAAAGAGAAAAACATATTATAAACTTAAAACTTAAATAATGTTCTTAATTACGCCGAAAGGCTGGGCACAATTAATCACCTTTTAATCTAAAATTCTAATCTTATGGCTAACAATTGAAGATGCTGACATATTCTTAGTTGTACTCTCTAATCAATGGATGCAATTTAGTGCTCATAACTTTCTTGCATTTCTAAATACTTCCATTACCTTGTTTACTTTTTCACATTTACTTAATATGATTAAGAAATTACTTCTCTAACCATTGATTGACAAGTTAATTGATTAAGACAAATTAATATGTATAAAACTTTGCATTGCCACGTTCCTTGAGATTAAGCATTTGTAGCTGGACGCAATGGAAGCTAGGCGTCGTTTCAACTAGCACGGCAGCGTTTCAGTGGCCGATACCTTTCGGCGTTCTACAGCCGCAAGTCGGCTATGCTAGTGTTTAAATCAATGAGGTATTGTTTGTATTAATCGAATAGTTTACTTTTTCGCTCAACCTTGCAATGACATTAAAGTAAATGTAATTATCTGTATATCCTCCTTGAAGGTTACATGTTCATATCTAGAGTGGGTGGGGTATGTATACCCTCGTAGACTATAGAAGTCAAACAATTACATTGAAGGAGTCTTTTTTTATTAAAAATTTATTAATTTTATTATTATTCTTGGGGTCCCTTGTCCCACAAACAAACTCGTTTCAAAAAAACATCTATTGGTATCTGGCTTGGCCATGATTTCTTCTTCTTGTTGGTGTTCTTCTTCTTCTCTCATGCACCAATTTGGTGTTTTGATTGACATCATCATCATCATCATGCACTGATTTTCTATTTGACCCTGCAACATCGTCATCCACCAATCTGGTATTGTGGTTATTATCTTCTTCATTATCATCATCATTACCACCATCATTGTCATCATCATTATCATGATCATCGTCGTCATTGTTTGCATCATCGTCGTCATCGTCATCGTAATTGTCATCGTCGTGCCACGACCATGCCCATACAATGTATTCGAGAGCAGATATCATATGATGGTCAAGAATTTTTTTATATTCAGGTGTATCATCGCCCGTGTTTCTCACATCCACCGCATATATAGAAGGCGCAACTTGAAAAATCTTGGCTTCTAAGACAAATATCATTCCCTCAATATTCACAGTCCACTGTCTCCTTCTAAAACTAAATCCGTTGGCCTTAGCAATCTCTTCAAACTTGAATATAATGGCTGAAACCGGTTGCTTAGACATGAATCGCAGCAACCCTTTTGAACACTCGAATAGAGGAGCCAGATCTAGTCGAGTCAGCCAGGATGCCAGTACACTCAAGGCATTCATGCATGGGGTTTCGGGAAATCCACAACTTCATCGCCACTGATGTTCATATTATTGTTATTATAATGATCATGCAATGCTAAATTATTACCGTTGAAGCCCACTTTGAACCATGGGTCATCCATGATCTCCGACATAGTAATCCGGGTGTCGGTGTTGAGATCCAGCAACCGAAACAGGAACTCACGGACATCGAACGGTACTCGCGTCGGGTAACTGTAATCTCTCTTCAATATTTTATTGAACTAGCACAGTCGCTAACTCGTAGTTGGTGAACGCCGAAAGAGTTATGGTTGATAAAAAACTTTTACTTTAAAATAAAACTCAGTTGATAATGAAATTCTAACTGAATCAGATAATTAAACTCTGAAGTATTCTAAAAGTTAATCATTTAAACGTGGTTAATTTCTTAATATGATTAGGTAAATGTTAAAAAGTAAACAGGGTAATCGATGCATTTATAAATGCAAAGAAGTTATCAACAATAAATCTGATCCATTGATTTTGGAGGACGACTAACAATATACCAGCATCTTCAATGCATAACCATCAGATTAGAATTTAAGATTAAAAGATCATTAATTGTGTCCATCTCCAATAAGTATAAACCTTTCGACAAGCGACCGATATTTTTGTCATATTGAAACGGAGTAGAACGAAGATCTTGTACAGAACTACACCACACGACCATATGTCTGCTCGGGCACCTGCGTAACCCACTCCGGATAAGATCTCTGGAGCGGGGTAAGAAGGAGCCCCGCATAGTGAGTGAAACAGACCATCCTCGCCCACATCCTCCTGAAACGCGCTCAGCCCAAAATCTGCGAGCTTGAGGTTTCCCTATCGTCTAAGAGTAGACTGTCAGACTTGATGTCTCTGTGATAAATTCCCTTTCTGTGACAGAAGTCCACCGCACTGATCAGCTGCTGGAAAGATCTCCTCCATGTATTTTTCTCTTCTTAAGACAGGTCGTTTTCGCCCGCTGACCTTATTTTTTGAAAGACCGTTCCTCCGTTGGCATATTCCATCACAAGATAGATATTGTTTTTGTTGGCCATGACTTGGTAGAGCTGTACAATGTTGGGATGATTCAGTGTTCTCATAATGGAGATTTCTTTTTTCAGCATATCCTCCATAGGCTTACTCGATTTAAGTTTCTTTTTGCATATGACCTTAATGGCAACGTTCTCGCCAGTTCTTATGTTTCTGCCAAGGTATACTTCGGAAAATGACCCTTTTCCCAAGATTCTGTCTAATATAAACTTGCAGGAAAGCAGAGTTTCCTCATTCTGGTGGGTCATTACCATAATGGATTTATGTTGTAATATATTTTTTCAAGATCTTTAGCGTTTATAGACGATGGATAAAGTATGAACTGTTTTCTTCTATCAAGCAATCTTAGCGCTATGAGTCCTTCCTTGTTTCTGGGTATTGGCTAACACCCACTACAGGTTCCTCTACGATCCCTGCTTTGCAAAAATTTGCGAAAGTAGTAACTTGGCCGCTGATGTAGACGCTAGAGTAAATTTGATTTTCTTATGTTACCAAGCTGCAATATGTTATTATGGGAATTTACTCTCTCTCTAACTGCATCTAATGGCTTTCGGGATGTTCATTAAGTATGATATAGGAAACATTATGTGGTGGATTTTGGTGATTTAATGCTGTTTTTAGAAAGGATTCTACGTGGGGCTTTGCTCAGGTTTCCATGGTACCAAAAAAACTCAAATTTTTGGCACTCGAGAAGAATACTTGGACTGTCCTGGCTTTTGAGGAGACGGACATGAACTGTTGGTTGGAGGTTGATCTAATTGATAAGGAGGCCATGCGGGCATTGGAAGTTGAGATGAGAGTTGGAACACCTAGATTAGGGATGAAGTAGTTGATGGACATGTAGGGGACATTGTCTATGATCTAGGTTGTTCCAGAAATAGGGAAAAATAATTCTATCACACAGTGGATTTATACTGGCATGTAAAAGCATTGGTGGTATAGGGTAGGATGTTTTAGGAGAAAGAAATTCAAAACTTGTAACAATGGTTGGACGATATTGAACATTAGTCGAGCTTGTTGATAACTTTGGTGTCATGGCTTGCGAAAAATCATGGAGGGGTCTTCCAGGTTATCAAAGGCAAGGATACTCCAGAAAGCTCTAATACCCTAGAGATGTGATCGAATTCTTCTTGTGTTGAGCCCAATGGGGCTCCAAGGTTCATTTGCTTGATGAATGATGGACATTTTCTAGTTTTATGATTTTTTTATTGTCGGTTTGATAGTTTTTCTCTATTTTTTCTAGAGTTTTGAAGATAATGGTATAGACTCGACAAACATTTATTATAAGATCAATTATAATCTTATAATAAAACCTAAGATTAATTCTAATCTTATAATAAGCCTTTTTGAGTTGGTGTTGTTTTCAGTTGGTGCTGATAAAACTTGAGATTGTAGTCTCCTGTAACATATAATACAAAAATCTTAAACATATATCTTGTGCTCTTTAGGTTCATTATTGTGATGGTTCAAATTTCTTTATCGTTGAGGTATGTTGTTGAGATATGTTTATATGAAAGAAACTAAGTGTGGATGGAACTGAGTAAATAGTGATTTCTAAACAAATTTTTGTAAGAATTCTAAAAAGAACCTCACACTTATTCATCCCTTCTCTTAGTGTGGTCAGTGTGTCCAACAACCTCCATGTGATTGAAAGGAATTTTTTCAAATGCCATAAACCAACTATTCATCCAAATATCTGAGAATGGTCAGTAGGTGCACCAGTCCATACACATGTCTCTCTTTGTGACTAGTAGCTCTAATCCAGTTCTTAGGTTAATAAATAATGTTGTCAGTGATTTTTTTCAAATGTTTAAGTCTCTAAGTTGTTTTCATCTAGATATGTCCTATAATATTCATATATTCTAGCCCTCTAATAAAGAATGCTAGTTAATTGGACTTCATCCTCTGCAATGGAAGATACAATGGTGTCTAGGGAGTTGGCTAGTGACAATTGTGAGGTCTCTTTCATATTTGGCAAGTATTCTATAAGGGCTCTAAGAGACTTCTAAGCTACATCAATTTCCATGTTTATGTTTGTTGGTTTTGGGTGTTTGTTATCCCTTCCTTTGGTGATGCTAGATTTGGGATTTCTCTAGGCTCCATATTAATTAAGTGTGGTGCAATTTAATAAGGGAAAATTCAACTCAATTTTATTTTTTAATCATTTTAACAAACCTCGAAGGTTACATGTTGATATCTAGAGGGGGTTACATGTTGATATCTAGAGGGGGTGGGATATGTATACCCTAGTAGACTATAAAAGTCAAACAATTACATTGAAGGGGTCTTTTTTTATTAAAATTTTATTATTATTCTTGGGGTCCCTTGTCCCACAAACAAACGGGTTTCAAAAAAACATCTATCGGTATCTAGCTTGGCCATGATTTCTTCTTCTTGTTGGTGTTCTTCTTCTTCTTGTTATTCTTCTTCTTCTTCTTCTCTCATGCACCAATTTGGTCTCTTCATTGACATCATCATCATCACCATGCACTGATTTTCTATTTGGCCATGCATCATTGCCATGCACCATTTTGGTGTCGTCGTTATTTTCTTCTTCATTATCATCATCATTACCACCATCATTGTCATCATCATCATTATCATGGTCATCATCATCATTATCATGGTCATCATCTTCAGTGTTTGCATAATCTTTGTCATCGTCATCATCGTCATCATCATCGTCATCGTCGTCGTCGTCGTCATCTAAGAGTAGATTGTCAGACTTGATGTCTCTGTGATAAATTCCATTTCTGTGACAGAAGTCCACCGCACTGATCAACTGCTAGAAATATCTCCTCCATGAATTTTTCTCTTCTTAAGATAGGTCGTTTTCGTCAGCTGACCTTATTTTTTGAAAGACCGTTCCTCCGTTGGCATATTCCATCACAAGATAGATATTGTTTTTGTTGGCCATGACTTGGTAGAGCTGTACAATGTTGGGATGATTCGGTGTTCTCATAATGGAGATTTCTTTTTTCAGCATATCCTCCATAGGCTTACTCGATTTAAGTTTCTTTTTCAATATGATCTTAATGGCAACGTTCTCGCTAGTTCTTATGTTTCTGGCAAGGTATACTTTGGAAAATGACCCTTTTCCCAAGATTCTGTCTAATATAAACTTGCCGGAAAGCAGAGTTTCCTCATTCTGGTGGGTCATTACCATAATGAATTTATGTTGTTATATATTTTTCCAAGATCTTTAGCATTTATAGACGATGCCTAAAGTATGAACTGTTTTCTTCTATCAAGCAATCTGAGAGCTATGAATCCTTCCTTGTTTCTGGGTATTGGCTAACACCCACTACAGGTTCCTCTACGATCCCTGCTTTGCAAAAATTTGTGAAAGTAGTAACTTGGCCGCTGATGTAGACGCTAGAGTAAATTTGATTTTCTTATGTTACCAAGCTGCAATATTTTATTATGGGAATTTACTTTCTCTCTAACTGCATCTAATGGCTCTCGGGTATGTTCATTAAGTATGATATAGGAAACATTATGTCGTGGGTTTTGGTGATTTAATGTTGTTTTTAGAAAGGATTCTATGTGGGGCTTTGCTCTGGTTTCCTTGGTACCAAAAAAACTCAAATTTTTGGCACTCGAGAAGAATACTTGGACTGTCCTAGCTTCTGAGGAGACGGACATGAATTGTTGGTTGGAGGTTGATCTAATTGATAAGGAGGCCATGCGGGCATTGGAAGTTGAGATGAGAGTCTGGACAACCTAGATTAGGGATGAGGTAGTTGATGGACATGTAGGGGACATTGTCTATGATCTGGGTTGTTCCAGAAATAGGGAAAAATAATTCTATCACACAGTGGATTTATACTGGCATGTAAAAGTATTGGTGGCATAGGGTAGGATGTTTTAGGAGAAAGAAATTCAAAACTTGTAACAATGGTTGGACGATATTGAACATTAGTCGAGCTTGTTGATAACTTTGGTGCCATGGCTTGCTAAAAATCATGGAGGGGTCTTCCAAGTTCCAAGTTATCAAAGGCAAGGATACTCCAGAAAGCTCTAATACCCTAGCGATGTGATCGAATTCTTCTTGTGTTGAGCCCAATGGGGCTCCTAGGTTCATTTGCTTGATCAATGATTGACATTTCCTAGTTCGATGATTTTTTTATTGTCGGTTTGATAGTTTTTCTCTATTTTTTCTAGAGTTTTGAAGATAATGGTATAGACTCGTCAAACATTTATTATAAGATTAATTATAATCTTATAATAAGGGAAAATTTAACTCAATTTTATTTTTTAATCATTTTAACAAACCTAGAAGGTTACATGTTCATATCTAGAAGGGGTTACATGTTCATATCTAGAGGAGGTGGGATATATATACCCTAGTAAACTATAAAAGTGAAACAATWAMATTGAAGGGGTCTTTTTTTATTAAAATTTTATTATTATTCTTGGGGTCTCTTGTCCCACAAACAAATAGGTTTCAAAAAAAGATCTATCTGTGTCTAGCTTGGCCATGATTTCTTCTTCTTGTTGGTGTTCTTCTTCTTGTTATTCTTCTTCTTCTTCTCTCATGCACCAATTTGGTGTCTTGATTGACATCATCATCATGCACTGATTTGCTATTTGGCCATGTATCATCGCCATGCACCATTTTGGTGTTGTCGTTATTTTCTTCTTCACTATCATCATCATTACCACCATCATTGTCATCATCATCATTATCATGGTCATCATCTTCATTGTTTGCATAATCTTTGTCATCGTCATCGTCCTCATCATCGTCATCGTCATCATCGTCATCGTCATCGTCATCGTCGTGCCACGGCCACGCCCATACAATGTCTTGGAGAGCAGGTATCATATGATGGTCAAGAAATTTTTTATATTCAGGTGTATCCGCGCCCGTGTTTCTCACATCCACCGCATATAGAGAAGGCGCAGCTTCAAAAATCTTGGCTTCTAAGACGAATATCATTCCCTCAATATTCACAGTCCACTCTCTCCTTCTAAAACTAAATCCGTTGGCCTTAGCAATCTCTTCAAACTTGAAAATAATGGCGGAAACCGGTTGCTTCGACATGAATCGCAGCAACCCTTTTGAACACTCGAATAGAGGAGCCAGATCTAGTCGAGTCGGCCAGGATGCCAGTACACTGAAGGCATTCATGCATGGGGTTTTCGGGAAATCCACAACTTCCTCGCCACTGATGTTCATATTATTGTTGCTATCATGATCATGCAATGCTAAATTATTACCGTTGAAGCCCACTTTGAACCATGGGTCATCCATGATCTCCGGCATAGTAATCCGGGTGTCGGTGTTGAGATCCAGCAACCTAAACAGGAACTCACGGACATCGAACGGTACTCGTGTCGGGTAACGGTAATCTCTCTTCAATATTTTATTCAACAAAGGGAGGATATATTTGTCATATTGAAACGGAGTATGGGGAACGAAGATCTCGTACAGAACTACGCCACACGACCATATGTCTGCTCGGGCACCCCGGTAACCCACCCCAGATAAGACCTCTGGAGCGAGGTAAGAAGGAGCCCCGCATAGTGAGTGAAACAGGCCGTCCTCACCAACATCCTCCTGAAACGCGCTCATCCCAAAATCTGCGAGCTTGAGGTTTCCCCTATCGTCTAAGAGTAGATTGTCAGACTTGATGTCTCTGTGATAAATTCCCTTTCTGTGACAGAAGTCCACCGCACTGATCAGCTGCTGGAAATATCTCCTCCATGTATTTTTCTCTTCTTTAGACAGTTCGTTTTCGCCCGCTGACCTTATTTTTTGAAAGACCGTTCCTCCGTTGACATATTCCATCACAAGATAGATAGTGTTTTTGCTGGCCATGACTTCGTAGAGCTGTACAATGTTGGGATGATTCAGCGTTCTCATAATGGAGATTTCTTTTTTCAGCATATCCTCCATACGCTTATTCGATTTAAGCTTCTTTTTGCATATGACCTTAATGGCAACGTTCTCGCAAGTTCTTATGTTTCTGGCAAGGTATACTTCTGCGAATGACCCTTTTCCCAAGACTCTGTCTAATATAAACTTGCCTGAAAGCAGAGTTTCCGCGTTGTGGTGGGTCATTACCATAATGGATTTATGTTGTAATATATTTTTCCAAGATCTTTAGCGTTTATAGACGATGGATAAAGTATGAACTGTTTTCTTCTATCAAGCAATCTTAGCGCTATCAGTCCTTCTTTGTTTCTGGGTATTGGCTAACACCCACTAAAGGTTCCTCTACGATCCCTGCTTTGCAAAAGTAGTAACTTGGCCGCTGATGTAGAGGTTAGAGTAAATTTGATTTTCTTATGTTACCAAGCTGCAATATGTTATTATGGTAATTTACTCTCTCTATATATATATCATGTAACTGCATCCGAACACATTTCTGATCGGCCATGAATGTGAAGTTGCGTCGCTTCATCACATTGCTAAGTTTAAGTTGTGTCCATCTGCGCTCCAAAACAGATCCATTGTGCAATGTGTATATATATGCTAGGAATGGTGAAAGTAAAGAAAATGTTTATGTCGAAAGGGGTACACCTATTGACAATGGACACAATTAATGTTCTTTTAACCTTATTTAACCTTGCGTACACCTATTGACAATGGGCACAATTAATGATCTTTTAACCTTATTTAACCTTAAACCCTAATCTGATGGCTATGCATTAAAGACATGCATTGAAGACGTTGGCATATTCTTAGTCGTCCTCCAAAATCAATTGGTCAGATTTTTTATTGTTCATAACTTTCTTGCATTTATCAAGGCATTCGTTAACATGTTTACTTTTTAACATTTACCTAATCACATTAAAATATTACTAGAAGAATATGTGATTGCCACTTTTAAATGATTAAGTGAGATTAAACCCTTTAAACATTCTCAGCCGCGAGTAATGAATATCGCAACGAAGGGATGGGATAACACTTGCAGCTGATTGCACCATGGAACAACGAGCCCCTGCGTTTTGATCTCATCGAGGAAACCGTCAGGTAAGCAGTCTGAGATGTTGAAGAGACTATGTCCGAACGAAGAACCCAGAGGAAGAACTGTTCGCTCGCTGTCCTTCAGACCCATTGCTATTTCCTCCAGCTGAGCTTTTGTTGCATGAATCATACTCCCAAAGGAAACATATATAACCTAACCGTTAGGCTTTGCATCCAGCCAGTCGGAAGAGTCATATTGGGTCCAAATGCTCGTTCCAATACTTATGTCCTTGGCGTGTTCACCGTTCAAAAAACTTGATGGAAGCAGTGGACCAACATGTAAAACCGGAGGTTTTAAATTCACAGCCTGGCTTTCGAGATCATCAAAAAAATTACCGAGAACCCAATCTGCTTCGCAAATCAACTGAAAGGACTTAAGGAACACATCAAGTATGTACTGTGAGTCGGTGTCTGTCTCGCGGAAGAAGGTCGGAAGATCTCTGGCTTTTAAGGCTGGGACGCCGGGAATATAATCAATCGAAATGCTGCTCTCATCAGCTATTGATGATAATTAAAATTAAAAA
>ML807375.1:320494-346286 GCA_009831015.1 Picea engelmannii
TCCAGTTTAGTCATACTTTCCACCATACATATACACTCATCATTACAATTTACACCTTCTCCCCTCACTTCGTCAATCATATATCGCTAATTACACCATAAACCTTCATTATCTCTTGTTATTCATCCTATGTGGTTAATACATAATTTTCCATATTTTTAGTGATTAAAATGATGATTATACAATATTTTTGTTGATGATGGTTTAATCCTATGTTTCTATGTCCAAGCAACATTTTTTTTACTGTTCAGGTTCTGGTATATGCACTGTCCATGGTCCGATACATGTATTGTTCCTGTTTCGGTACTCGTGTTGCAGGTCATCCGATACTCCAAGTCATTCGGTACCAGAAGGTTCTACAGTCAACCGGTACCTTCACATTCATCCAATACCCACACTCCATTTCATCCAATACTCTGCAGTGATCTAGTACTACCATTGTGTTCATCCGATACCATCTCTCTGCCTCTTCTAGTACCAGCTTCATCTGGTACCAGATTGTGCCTATTCCGGTACTAGCTCCATCCAATACTACCATCGCGTTGGTCTGATACCCATAGTAGTGATTGTGCTCATATGGTACTAAACCCCTTCCTACAAGATTCTGGTACTAACTGTTCTAATCCGGTACCAACTGTTCTAATTCTGTACCAACTGTGCTAATCTGGTACTAGAAATAATTCAAAATTTTGGAAAGCTTCTACAGGAAAATCAGGTGCATGGGTTTTGTCCAGAATGATGTTTTCATGTGGAAACATGTGACATAATTCATCCATGTTGCACGTGTAGACCTCCATCTCAGGGGGAATGATTATGCCAAAATTAGCAACAAAACTCAAATTGCCAACTTGCACCTCGATTTTCATGCACATGGCAGCATATATTTCAAAACAGAAAAATGGGTTTTTATAAATATCATCCAGCTACAGAACCCAGAAACATTTTTCTAAATTCAGAATTGGTTGAGAAGATATGGGTGGATCGATAACTCGAATCTGCCCAAATTGAAATAAAACCTAGATTTTTGAGGATTTTATCTAAAAATGTAATATTTAAAATATGAGCATTGGGATTTGGTCCCATCCACTCCTCAATGATTATTCATGTATAGATAAGCCTCATATCACTATGAGAAGGAATCATGAGTTTCATGAATTTTTTGTAAATGAGAGATTTATTCTTGTGAGAAAGCTTTGAGTTGCTAGCCATGTAAAAACAAAGTTTTTGATCTCAATGAAGAATTGATTGTTGTTGAAGCATTAGACACCATCTCCATTTGATCTGAGTCTTTTTAGTAGCACTAACCTCCTAGGAAGGGCCCCTCAGAGTGGTAAGTGTTGCTATATTTTATTTTCTTTGTATATTAGCATTACATTTAGTTTCTTTTTTTCTTGCATTATTGTTTAGTTTGAAATTCATATATTGTGTGTTTGCATTCTGCAAATCGATTCTTAATAGATAAAACTCAAATCAACACCCTCTCACTCAAGGCATTGGTACATTGCATTTGATTTAGTTCAATCTCTTTCTATATGTTTTCAATTTATGAGTTTTCATGCTACTTTGTCTTTGAATTTAATGACTACTTGACCATCAGTTCAATTGCTTCACACATCACCTTAATTTTTTCTTTTCTTATCCGATCACTCCACTAATTGTTTGATTGCTAAAATTGATACAAAGATACACTTTCCAAATATCTCTCAAACTACCTCCAATCGCTTTCATAAACCTAGACATTCCCACATTCAATCCTCATAAAGAGTACTTTGTTTCTGGTGTCTCTTTTTCAGCCGGCACATTCTTTTAAACCAAAGATCTTCATGCCTATTTCATTATCTACACATCCACCATTGAATTCCCTTTTAATTGCTTCGCTTCATTGATCAAATTTCCCTTTCAAATATACATCCCACTCCATTCATTACACCTTCCTTCCAGTTGTGTCAAAACATATTAAAACAGATCTTTAGTAGTTGTTTGAACATTTGCATTTACATGTATACATTAAAAAACAAAAACATATATTTTAAAGTGCATTTATTATTCACAAATCTATGTGTGTTTCGCTTCTTACTATTCTTACTATAAAACACCTTTCCACTCATTTCTTATATCCTTCATGATTTGATAACATTCCTTGCTTGGTCGAATGCTTTCAAGTGCCATAACTAAATGAACATCAATCCAAGATTCCACTTCTTTCCACTTTATATTTCTGCATTACCATTCTTTCCCATTCATTTTCATTTCTTTCCTTGCTTGCTCATTGTGATCGATGCATTTGATTGCGGACAAATTTTGAGTTTAGATCTCATTTCCTTTTACCTAGTTTTTATCCATTTGATTATCTTTTTAATCACTACTAGAATCCATTGAAGGATAGGAAACTTAAGTAAGATACTCGCGATTAATCACATGAACATCACCTTGAGTGCATGAAATACTGTGAACTAAGTCTTTATAACACTAAGTTATTCCTTTGTCTCAATGATGAATCCTTAGTGTTAATTTCCTGCATTGTGGGTTTGAAGATTGTTTTGTCGGCTTTAGATTAGGCTATACTAGGCTCTAATCCTGTGTTTCTTGTGCCTGTACCTCAAAGATTACAAGCCCCGGTTGATAATTAAATGTGGGAATTAATAGTGCATATATTTATCCTCAACAGACATCAAGAATGGTTTATTTACGGACTCCTACCACACATCAGCATGCCCTTTATTCAACAGAAGATTTCTTTGAATCCCGAGGCTCTGGAAATTTCAATGAAATTGGAATCATATCATATAGGAGACTCTAAATGGATGGAACAAGTACAGACATAGTTGGTTGGGTTGATGATTCGACTAGAAGAACTTACAAATGGGAAGGAGAAATGAGAACAATTTTGGTTTACCAGAGAAGACGACTAGGAAGGTAGGTAGTTTAATATAATTTCTCAGAATTAGCATACAGTTAATGAAAGATATTGAATGCACTATATGAAATGATTTATCATTGCACATGAGGAAGGTAAAATACCCTCCCACAGAGGGTAGTGGATGATGTATTTCATAGAAAGAGGACCAGTGGAGAACTCATATTAAGTGCACAAATTGGGGAATACAATGTGGAAAATATTATTTTAGAGTTGGGGTCCAATGTGAACGTATTACCAAAGAAGACCTGGGTGATGATGGGAAAACCCAAGCTGGTCTGGTCTCTTGTTTAGTTAAGGAATGCAAATCAGCAGAAGATAATACTAATTGGTTGATTCAAAGGAGTACCTATGAACATAGATGGGTTATGTAGCGTGGAATACTTTGAAGTTACTGAGATCATGGATGATATCCAACCATATCTAGCACTTATAGGACTTGAATGGGCCTTTGATAATCAGGTGACCATTAATATGAAGAGGAGATAAATGATATTTGAATTCGTATATTTGAATGTTATTGCACCACTGGACTCAATAGAAGGAAAGAGATGCATAGAGCCAAGGAGAGGAAATGACATTGAAAACTTGTATAACATGATTGTATGAATGAATGATTATGTTAACCCCACTGTAGATGGTGTGCTAAGTTGGAGACGTATCAGTTTTTGTGCATCATATTCATATGAAGGTCTAGAGCATTGGCATAAGAGAATTCACAAAGTATAATTGGACAATGTGCACAAATAACCTGATCATTGTGTTGGATTGGAAAGGAGTTATTTGATCCACCTAGGTATGATGGATTGACTGATATAAAATTATTTGTAAAGGAATTTTGGTTTTAGGTACCTGAAAAAAAAATTGTTGGAACTAGATCTTGTCTTAATAGTGACTCCATCCAGATGGTGGGTTGCACACAAAGAGGGAATGCAACAATGGTCGTAGTGTAGAAGACTAATGAACGTGAGATTTCGGAATGAGGTAGTGAATATTTCACAGAAGTACACAGGGGAGAGTGATCCAGCAAGTCATGTTGAGCAGTGCAGAACCTTATGGAGTTCAGTATGGACAACAAAATGGACACACATATTTATACATACACTAGATAAAATTATGAAAAATTTGTATTTGGAATTGGAAATGCGTGGAGAAATAACAAGTGGGGATGAGTTGTTTCATAGGTTCACGGTAAAATTTAAATTCAAAGATGAATATCCATCAATAGATGCAACATTATAGGCCATTCAAACCAAAATATTCTTAGAATAAGGGTCGATGTAGGTGGTACTAGTTTGCGACTCACATAGAGCTATTATGATTCTCCATGACTTATTGGAGTGTTACAATGTTTCTAAGAATATGATGAATAATATCCCAAAAACGTACAAGTACCTGAAATAGAAGGAGAATTGGAAGTAGAAGGGTCATAGCTTAATTTTGTTGCATACACACAACCGATAAAGACGTGGAAGGTAAACATTGGGATGATAGAGAATCCAAACATTTTGTAGATAGGGGATTACTAGAGTGATAAGAAAATACAGAATATTCCAGAATTACTGCATGAATATAAAGATCTATTCCTGACTACATTTTTAGTTATGAAAGCGATAGTTGGGGACTTAGGTGAGATGAAGATTCCTTTGAAACCAGGTGCTAATATCGTGAAATAAAACCTTAGAGTTTAAATCAAAAGTAAAAATATAAGGTTAAAGAAGAAATCTAAAGAATGTTGGATGTAGGGATCATTAAAACTGTGGAAGAATCACAGTAGATAAGTCCAATGGTAGTGCAAGAAAAAAATAGAGGAGGAATCGATATTTACGTGGATCCCGGGAATATGATAGATGCATGTTTACATGACCCATTTACAACATCGTTCACAAATGAAGTATTATAGAACATAGAAGGGAAAGAAACTTATTCTTTCCTGGATGGATTCTTTGGGTACCATCAGATAAAAATTGCACAGAGAGATCGATACAAGAGTACCTTTGCAACAGAGTGGGGAATTTATCATTTTTTGATAAAAAAATATGACCATATTCAACATGTGGGAAATCTCCCAGTCAAGATCCATATAAAAAATTGATTTTAAAAAATAAACAACTCGAATACTAGTAATAGTACCCAATATCGATTGTTTGTATTAATATTCAAAGTCATAAAGAGATTCATAATAATGTATCAGAACCAAAACTTGTACAACAATGTATAAGATTTGTTTTCTTTCCAAAAAATAGAACACTCCCACCAACATTATCTTTCCTTCATGGTTTTATATTGAAGGAATTCAAAAACAAAAATTAACTTCCATAAGCATAAACATTTGTCCATTTAGAATGGGAAAATAACAAAATTGTTTAATCACCCAAACTAAATTAACTAAGTATAAAAATAAAAACTACTAAATGTTCAATGTGTGGAAACTAACTTTTTCATTTCCTGCATTTTCTAGGACATTATTTTTACACCTATAAAAAAAGAAGAAGGAAAACATGAATTAAAAATATAAAAATGAAAATTAGAGTTTCTACAAAATTTTAATTTGTGTAGATGCTATTTTGTTAACTAAAATTATTGACAATGAAAACTAAACTGAAAAATACTAAACTCATGCCAATAACCAAAATATTTTAACACTTAGTATTGTTGAGAACAGTCTTCAAATCCAAATTAATGAAAATATTAACTCCTAGAGAGTTAAGGTTAAGTGCATCCTTATTTTTATCTTCTTTGGACCCTAAAACTTGTCTTCTTTGTCTATCACTAAAAAATATATTCTTTAATATAAGGAGTTCATTTTCTAATTCCAAATCAATTATATTAGCCTATAACAGTAGAACCACTGAATAATATTTATCTTTCCAGAAAGAAACCTCCAGATTGGGACCGATTTTAGTTATTTCATTTTCCTTTTCTTTAGCAGGATTTTCAATTGGTTAATGTGAAGACATGTTTTGTGGGGGAGAGACTTCCCGATTGATAACCAACTCTTAATGATCAACCTGTACAGGAAAACTAGCTTTCGAGGTTTTCCTAGATTTATTTCTGAGGATTCTTGAAATTTTTCTTCCTTGCCTCTTGTTCATAAAATCAACAAGATTAATGGAATAATTGTTTTTTGTGGTAACAGGTGGGTCACATTAAAATTCAAGTGAGGAAAATATGAATTTCTTAGAAGCTTCGAAAGAAGCCTGAGGTGGTTCAATGAAAACACACGATTCTAGGGGAAGGTTAAAACTGTATGTTTGACTATGAGTAACCCTTGTGGTGTTTTGTTAAGGAGAAGAAGCATGAGGATGAGGCATAATGAAATATTCTATAAGATCTAGGGTTTCCTCCCAAGAAATATGAAACTGTGAACCTACTTCAGAATTAACCTAAAAGTGATTTATTTTCATGAATTTTTCCCAAGAATCACCATTCTGTTGTAACTAAAATTCGATCATAATTTTCACTAAATCATGATGAAGAACATTTTTTTCTAAACTGAGACTCTTTCTATGATAGAAATGTGTCATTTTAGATAGGATTTTAAGAAATAATGCAAGCATGTTCAACTCATAATCAATGAAGACCATTAAGATTTGAAAGTGATAAATAAATAAAATGTTATATATGCTCTAATAGTTGATAAACCCCTTAATACATGTTAACATAAAATGTCATTTTTCTTTAATTGAGGATATGTGCATACCAGGGATGATTTTAAGGATGGGAATTTATTTTAAAATGTAGAAACATTGGAGAATCTTACTAATCCTTTATATGCCAACTATAAACGATTGGCGATATTTTTGTAAAAATATTCAAATTTATAAGGATTTGATATATTTTTTATATAATTTTGGCAATTTTTAAGGTAAAATAATTTTATCCTATAGAATTTGGGCGAATTGTTTTTAAAATAGCGAATCTTGTTTTTGGAAAAACCATGGAAAATTAACCCATGAGAGAAATTTAGCCCCTAAAATCATCCCTGGTGCATACCTTTATAATCATTTTTGCATTCAGGAGAAACCAAAATTTCATACCAAGGAATCTCCTCCACCCTTTTGGTTTTAGACCAACATTCTAATTTTAATGGTAATTTAGTAGATATGGCTATTATTTATTCATCTATATGTAATTCTATATCCCCAATTTTTGCGCGTTCACCATTAAAATTTAATGTGAAATTTTTGGTGACCTATGCGTTATGACCATTAAACATGTGCATAAAACTTGACCATCCAACCTTCTGAAAATTTGCATAATAATCTTCCAAAGCTTCAATAAGCTTGACAACAGGTTCTATTCTGGAAATCATTCCCATCTTAACAAGCGTTTACCACACTATATTTCAAAAAACCCTCACTAGAAAACCCTCTTTTGCAAATGAATGAAGACAGAGTTTTAATTCTTGAAGAAAAAACTTACTTCGAGGAAGACACAACATAAGTAATAAATCATCAATATGGAGATACAATTGAACTCTATATGTGGACTCGAACATTGAACTTCGGGAAAAGAATTATTGTTCGTATGTAGATTGAAAGGACCCTAAATTATTGGTCCGTTAACTTCATTTAAATTCATGATGATCGGATTGAGCCTAATGTACCACAACAAAATATTAAATAGCTGTTTGTAGATCATGGGTATCAAAGTTTTGAAAAGATAAGTAGGATTTTTATAGATTATGATTTATCATGGTTTAGAGCATGGGTTTAAAAATCGACAATAAATCAATCAAAAAATTTGTAGCTTGTCAAATATTCTAGCTCTTTGAAATGATGAAGAAATCATAAGGAATATGTGAGATAAAAAAAATTGAAAACCATTATTTTAATCAAAACCTTTATCATCCAAAATAAAAAAATTCATGAATATTTGAATGAAACTAGAAAAGGTTAGGAGAATGTCCAAAATTGTCAAGAATTAAAACACTATTTAAGTAAAATAAAATTTCATTTTTCAAAAATGAAAATAAAAGGGTCCCAAACTTTATTTATAAAACAAAATTTGGGAGGTATTCTACAACAAATGACAACACATTGTTGAAACCATCTATTTCTGTATATAAGACAAAGAAAAATATATAAGATCGCAAGAAATAAGAGAATTACGAACTGTAGACAAATTATATTTATGACTAGTTTGTAAAATATAAGAAAATAAAATAGTACTAGTACTCTTTAAATCTATCTCATTGGAGGGAATAAGGAGAATTTATTAATATTATGACTGGGAAAAGAAGATTTTGATTTGACTAATAAGTAAAGCCTCATCACTATGTGAGAATTGAGAAATTTAACTCACTATACCCGGTATTGATTTGCTGCCAGCAACCCTGTTTAGTACCCTGACGAAGTTACGTTGATATCATATAAGAATTTACCTGCTGCCAGGAGGCCTATTTAGTACCCAATGGGTTAACATATATTCCCCACATACTCATTTTTCTTATTTAAAATTTTGACTTTCATCTTTAATTTATGACTTATTGATTGCATTTGAGAAATATCGAGAATAGAGTAGGGGTGATATAGAAAGTTATTTATTTATTTCTGAATCATTAAATGAGAACTAAATTGGTCATCTTATGATGTGTTTTTTCCCAATCAATTACTTTATTTCAAGGGACATAATACTACCCCAAAGAGACTTTGTTGAAGAGTATTTTCCTTGTTTTTAATTCCTTATAAACATAAACTAGTCTTAGAGAAGTTTTGTTATTTAAAACAATCTAAATTATCTTCTCTTTGTACCAAAAATAATTTCAAATCCCATTGACTAACAGATGATCCAGATTATTTTTGGCATAGAATGAGATCGGAGATATAATAAAGAAATGCACTGAGATATCGCAGATATTCAATAATATAACATAAATATATCAGAGATGCAACCATAAACACAGATATATAGTAATACATGATTTCTATTAATGAAATAAATGTACAGAGACTGTAAAATATAGAGTGAGAGACTCAATAGAATGGTGGCAGCTTATCTCTGAGAAGAGATGTAACAGCTACTCACATTCGCAAGAAGATGAGTACAATGAGGCTCTGAAGGACTTTTTACAATAAACAGGAATGCCAAAAACCCTAGACATCCAAAACATGACCCTAGGAGATGAAGCTCCAAAAGTCATGTGGGCCCCATTTGGGTAAGTTAGTACATCAACTTCCCGACGTCGTAACTTTTGCATACGATCTCTATTTTAGGTGAATGATAGATCATTGGAAAGGTATCATCACAGAGATTCATTTTGGGGGCTCAATAATGCCTTTATATATCATTTAGAACCTTTATCTCGAAAAACCTTCATTTGGGCCCTCAAAATGGCCCCGGAAGTTAAAACCTATTAAAAATAGTAAATGGCCAAAATTGCCAGAAAACTGTTTTGAGCCAGTTGGAAAAGGTGGGTGGCCACTGATATCCACCTGGATCAACAGATCTATCCAATTGTTATTTCATAACAAAAAATTAATCAAAAGAAAAATGAAAACATTCAAAAAAAAATTATACAAAAATTTGTACAACTATTTTACAAGGATTGAAGTATCTTTTTAGGAAAAAATATTTTTGGAGGATTAACCCATTTAAAGGAAAAGACTCTTAGATTCCTTCAAGAGTTTGCAAAATAAAAGTAGATGGACCAATTTTCTGAGCAACCTGAAAAGGACCTAACCACAACTTTTGGAACTTCGAATGTTTACATTTTTCTTCATGGGCTTTGTCCTATTTAAAAACTAGGCCACCAACTTCAAAATATTTTTTACCTACAATTCTATTATCAAACCATTTTTTAATGATCATCTGATGGTTAGCGAAAGTATTCTTAGCTTTATCCCTCACTTTGTCTAGTTTGAAAATATGATTTGTACGATATTGAATACTAGAGAAAGGTTGTTCATCAATATATTGTATTAAAACTAAGGATGATATAGAAATATTTGGTGGAAGAATAGTTTCTTTCCCCTAAACTAAAAAGTAAGTGGAAGTACCCAATGATTCCTTATAAGTAATTTGATCTTCGCATAATGCATAGATCAAAGACTCGTGCCATTTTTTATGGTTAACACTGATGGTTTTCTTAATAATTCTTAAAGTATTTTTATTTATTGATTCAAGTAAATTTTTATCCCGAGGATAATAATTACCTGAATTTTTTATTTTAATGCCCTTCTTAAGTGGAAAATTTGTAATCGGTAGAGAAAAAAAATAAGATGCATTATCAAAAACTAATGTGCTCAGGAGACCAAATCTTGTAATAATAAACTGATCTAAAAATGATAGTACCTAATAAGTTGTAACTGATTTCAAAGGAATGAATTCCACCCACTTTCTAAAATAATCGGTGGCTGTAAGAATATAACTATGTTGCTTGGAAGAATTAGAGAAATTTCACCAATAATGTCGAGTCCCCATTGTTCAAATGTGTGTTTAACAATGATTGGTTGTATAGGTAACGTTGATTTCTTTTTTTGTCGAGCTAAAGCTTGACAGCTTTTACACTTTCGAACGTATGCATGAGAATCCTTAAACAACGTTGGCCAATAACAAATTGCATGTAAAAAAAAAATTGCAGTTGTATCACCTCCAAAATGACCACCTACAGGTCCATCATGCAAGTCAAATAAAACATTATCAGCTTCTTGTTTTTCTAAACATTAAAGTAATATTGAATCATAATTCTTTCTGAAAAGAATGTTATTAATAAGTTTATATTGCATGGGTTTTTTTCTTAAAGAACATTTCTTTTTGAATTCCAAATGAGAAGGTGCACTTCCATGATTAAGATAATAAACTAAATCTAAATATTGTGAACCAAGAATATCTGGAGTAACACATGCATATTGTATATATTCAGTAATATTTACCTTATCCACATTTTTAGATGTAGTATTAATGGTTTCAGTTAATAAATTGGATAAACCTTGACCTCAAATAATATTTGTAGGTTTTCTCTCTAAATAATATTCTTATAATGTTGTCGCCCAATTTTCTTTCTTATCCCCTAAGTCTTTCTAAACAAATAGACTTCTGACTGAAGGATGTGGAACTTTTACCTTGGTATGATATTTGATAAGGAAAGCAATGCAATATTTAATGGATTTAAAAAATGAACAAGCTTGCTTTTCAACATCAGTATAATTTAATTTTGCTCCATTCAATGCTGAACTTTAGAAAGAAATAGGTACTTCCATGTGATAACATAGATGTGTAATATTTTTCAGATGCAAAAGTATAAAGAACGAATTCCTCATCATAGTTAGGAGAGACTAAACAAGGTGCTTCAATGATGGATTTCTTTATATAATTGAAATCATAATTTTCAATTGTATTCCATTTGAATAATGGGTCTTTTCTTATCATACATTGTAAGGGTAAGATTGTTTCTATGAAATATGTGATAAAACGCTTCAAAAAAATTATTTTTCCAAGGAAACATTGCATAGATATTTTACTATGAGAGAAAGGAATTTCAGAAATACTTTTAACTCTAGAAGGAGAAATTCAAATTCCTTCTTTGGCAACTATAAATCCCAAAAGTTTACCTTCTTGAAGAGCAAAAAATGATTTCTTAGTATTTAAATAAATTCCATACTTTCCACATCATTCAAAAACTTGTTTAATGTGGGAGATATGATATAAATGATTCTTAGAATAAATTGTAATATGATCTAGATAAGAAACAACATATTTATTGATCAAACCATGAAAAGAAATATCCATAACTAGTTGAAAAGTTGCACCTGCATTAATTAAACCAAAATGCATTTTTGATAGGCATAAGTTCCCCATTTAGTTCTAAAATCAGTTTTGATTATATCGTTAGGGTGAACTAATATTTGATTATAGCTGGAAAATTTGTCTAAAAAAGATATCATTTCATAACCTGGAACTGATTGAATACTTTTCTCCATAGGAGGTAATGGAAAAGTGTATTTTTTGGAAGCTATGTTTAAGTTTATGAAATCTATACATATCCGTATCTCTTTGGTATTTTTCCTTATGGGAAAAAGATTTGATACCCACTTGGAATGTCTTACTGGAAAAAATATCGTTGCTTTAAGAAATTCGTTAAGTTCATTTTTAATTTTGGTTTCAAGGTTAGGATGAATTTTCCTTAACTTTTGTTGAACTGGTTTTTCCTCTGAAAGCATAGGAATGGTGTGTTGAATTACAGATGTATCAAAAGTTTTCAAGTCAGCATATGACCATGCAAAAACATCCTTGTACTTCTTAAGCATTTTTATGAAAGTTGTTCTTTCAAAAGGAGAACAACCTAATCTGATATTGAAATTTTGAGGAATTTGATTTGTTCCTACATTAATAAGTTCTATAATCATGGTAGAACTATTTGTTTTACAATTTTTGTTTTTTTTAAATCTCTCTTTTAAATCATAGATATATTCTAATTTTACAACATATTTAGGAACAATATTTGTATATTTAATTTTATCCTCCAGAGAAGATTTGTTCAACTCAAGATCATGTGAGTCGTCATCAATGGTATCATCTTCATATGCTCCTTTTGAAGAAATAAAATTAAGTATATCATCATCATCAGTAAATACTTGCCAATTTTTTTATGTTATCGGGAATAAAAGATCGAAACATATTCAAGGGGAATAAGTCTAGATGCTATGTTTTTCAATAGATATGCACTAGCATTTTCCATTCTATATATAGAAACAATATTAAATGTAGAAAATTTGCTACTGAGACCTTGAGCTAATTTCTTATAATGTTTCAAATGACTAGAAATACAATGAATTTGGTTTTTTGCCTGTTTAACAACAATTTTTGAATCACTGAAGACCAAGATGTTTTGCACATTCATGTTGATTACTTTCTTTAGACCCTGAATTAATGCCTCATACTATGCAGTATTATTAGTACATTGGAATTCCAATCTGCATGTCAGCATATTTGTTACACCATCATGACTTATTAAAATGACACTTGCACCAACACCATCTTTATATTTGGATCCATCAAAATAAATTTTCCAAAATGGATAATTTATAGAATTATCTACAAAATTAATACAACGAGAAAAATCAGTTTGAGAGAAATTTTCAATTTCTGAACTTTGATCTGTAGGTTTGAAATGTGAATCTGACGCATTAAAATTTCCAAAATAAGAATCAATAGAATAATTACCAACAATACTATTAGAAAAGGCTACAGGTTCATTTTCTCCATCTAAATCTGTCACATCACGTTTCATATGTTTTTCTCTCTTGACAAGGATTTGATTAGGTTTTCCATTGTATGGAAGCCAAAGATGAGACCAACCGGTTGCAAAATATCCATGATTTTTTTTAGACCAATCTCAACTTAAAACTAATCCATAAGAATATGGAATATCAACAACAATAATATCTATTATTTGAAAATCTTTAGAACTAGATGATAATCTGATTAATACATCGTTGAATTCTCCCAAAACCTTTACCTTTGTTCTATCTAATTGAACAATTTGAATAGTTGATTTATGAGGTTTTGCATTAATCTGAAGACAAATAGAATAAGGAATTATATTCGAAGATGCACTTGATTCAGCCAAACAATTATGCACTTTTTTCTAAAAAAAATTGAAAGTGAGAAGAAAAAGAGGAGTATGTGACCTTGATCTATCACCTATAAGAATTGAACCAATATCTACTTCTGAAGATAAATTTTGAGATGTTGAAAATTTTTCTTTATATGTTATTGTAGTAGATGGTGAACTTGTTTTCTCAGAGACTCCTAAATCCTTTAATAAACTATTCTTTTGAGATTTTAATTTTCTCAATTCATAAAGGCACTTTTTTTCTCTGGTATTTTTTATGTCTTCTACAATATCATAATCAATTTTTCTCAGGAATAACCAAACTCTTTGATACTGACTTGTTTTCTACAGGTTGTGTATTTGACAATGTATCAGTTTCAAAATTTGGAGATGTACTTTTATTTCAGGTATGAGTAGCGAGAGATTCTTCTGTATCATCTTCATAAAAAAGTCCATTAATATCCCAAAATGCATTCGTATATTTAACTTATCCACTATCATGTCCTTCTTCATCATCAACATTAACTCCTTCTAGAGTTTGTCCACGAGGTGGAATCTCTGGATTCTTTTTGAAAAAAGGCCTGAAAGGTTTATTCCAAACTTCATCTAGTTTTCCTTTAACATCAACTATCTCATTTGCTAATGTTTTCATGATCTTTTGTAAATATTCCATATCAAAATAAAAATTTATCTTTCCTTTCATATTTGACAATTTTTTTCTTGGTTGTTATAGAATATCATGAATCTTCAACTGGAGATTTACATGAAATACTCGATATTTCCTTTTCTACATCCAAATATTCATGTACTGCTTCAGTAAAAGTATTTTTACTTTATCTTTTAACAAACATAACATTGTAAATTGGTAAACTAGAGGAATAATATTCAATATCAATGTCTAAACCAGGCTTGGATGTTTCATGCATTTTATTGAGAAGTTTAAGGAATGTTTGAATTTTTTGGGGGACCCATTCTAATTTTGGATAATTACATTAATAAAATCAATGAATATTTATCATCCCAAATTTGTTAATGAAAAAATCCTCTAAAGTATCCCAATTAGTAATGGAATTGGCTTGTAGAGAAAAATACCAAGTAGAAGCTTCTCCTTCAAAAGTATATGGGAAAAGTCTGCATAAAACATCTTCATTCTCAATGCTTCTCAGGTTAACAACTAACATAAATTTGTTGATATGATCATGAGGAGTTTATCTTGATTCATGATTAAATTTTGGTAACCATTTATCTGGATTTTTAGGTAAATCATGTTGATTTCTAGGAACTTTGACTTCCCCAAGAGTTATCTAAGGCATTCTCGGTACTCCAGCCATAGTATTTGGTTGAAGAGGAGGTGATGGAGGAGGATATAGAATAGGATATGTATGTAAAAGAGTAGTTGATGAATGATTATTACCAATATTTTTAATTACATGGTTTTTATGATCTGGTGAGGAAATTGAAAATGAATATGTTCAATACCTAACCTCTGTATTGTGCTCTTGTAAGAACACCTAATTCTTGAATGGCAGAATCTATAGAATCGGAATATCCTTGAGAAGTTTCTCCTTGATTTCTAAGATCTTTTAATCATTGTTTTATTTGTTGAAAATTCGGAGAACTATGAAAATTGGAAGAAATATCACTTAAAGTTCTACGAATTGGGGATTCAAATTGTGTAGTAACAAAAGATACTGTGGGAGAAATATATCTACTTGAATGGTCTTTGGTTTTATTGTTTTTTTTTTCCATTCATCATTAGATGGCCCTCCTTCTAATGCCAAAATGTTGATATCCAAATATGATCATATTCAACATGTGGGAAATTTCTCGCTACCGATCCGAATTAGAGCTTTATCCATTGTAAGTGGTGATTCCGACTAGTTTAGATCTAGTTAGGTAAAACTATCCAATCTATTAAATTCAAAATGTATACACCTTTTAATCAATTGAAACTAACATATCAATATATACAGATCTTAAACAATATACAACAGATGAATTAATTCTAATTAGCATAAAAGTTACCTCTATGAAAGAAGATTTGTTTTCTTTTGAAAAGTATGTATAATGAAAGTAAAAGATATTAAATAAAATAGAATAACTAAAATAAAAATATAAACAATGGGACCAATTATAAATAGTATATGAATCTAAGTTAAATAAACAATATTCTAAGATATAGATCTTCAGAACAAATATTTAATGAAATCAACTGAAAATGAATGAATAAACATCATTAAATAATTAACACAGAATTATAATCCCAATAATAATTCATATACATATCAATCATTGTAATAATGTGTCAAATAAAAGATAAATTTGATTTAATTTATCAATATTAATTAACTAAATCAACTTATAATATCATCAACACATAATCTAGATAAAACTTTGATTTCGAAAAAAAAATAACTCGAATACCATAAATAGTACCAAATACTGATTGCATGTATTAATATTCAAAGTCATAAAGAGATTCAAAATAATGTATCATAAACAAAACATGTACAACTGTGTATAAGCTATGTTTTCTTTCCAAAAAACTGAACACTCCCACCAACACTATATTCCTTTCACTGTATTATATTGAAGGAATTTAAAAATGGAAATTAACTTCCATAACCATAAACAATTATCCATATAGAATGGGAAAATAGAAAAATTGTTTAATTCCCCAAACTAAATTAACTAAGTATAAAAATAAAAACTACTGATTGTTCAATGTTTGAAAACAAATTTTCTCATTTCCTGAATTTTCAAGGACATCCTTTTTAGAACTGTAAAAATAAAATAAAAGAAAAACATAAATTAAAAATATAAAAACGAAAATTAGAGTTTCTACAGAATTTGAAATTCTGTAGCTACTCTTATATTAACTAAAATTATTGAAAATGAGAACTAAACTAAATATTACTAAAATCATATCAATAACCAAAGTATTTTAACACTGAGTATTGATTGGAACTGTCTTGAAATCAGAATTAACGAAGATATTAACTCTCGAAGAGTTAATGTTAACTACATCTTTCTTTTTATCTTATTTGAACCATGAAACTTGTCTTCTTTGGCTATCCTTCGAAGATCTATTAACTGATCTAAGGAGTTGATTTTCTAATTCCAAATCAATTATATTATTCTGTAACACTAGAACCACTGAATAATATTTATCTTTCAATAAAGAAACCTCCAGATTGGGACCATTTTCAGTTCTTTACTTTTCCTTTTCTTTAGAAATATTTTCAACTTGATCCTATGAAGAAATGTGTTGTGGGGAAGATACCTCTTGATTCATAACCAACTCTTCATCATCAACATATATAGGAGAAATAGATTTCAAGGTTTTCCTATATTTATTTATGAGCATTCTTGAATTTTTTCTTCCTTTCCTCATGTTCTTAAAATAAACAAGATTAATGGAATAATCATTTTTTGTGGTAATAGGTGGGTCACATTCAGATGAAAGTGACAAAACTACAGTTTTATTAGAAGCTTCAGAAGAATCCTGAGGTGCTAAACTGAAAACACAAGATTTCAGGCGAAGGGTAAACCTGACAATTTGACTGAGAGTAAGCCTCATGGTGTTTTGTTGAGGATAAGAAGCATAAGGATAACGAAGAATTAAATATTCTATAGGATCTAGGGTTTCCTCTTGAGAAAGATGAAACTATGAACCTGCTTTAGAATTAACCTGAAAGTGATTTATTTTCAAGAATTTTTCCCAAGAATAACCATTTTGTTGTAACTGAAATTCAATCATAATTTTCACTGAACAGTGATGAAAAACATTTCTTTATGAATCAAGACTCCTCTCTGATAGAAATGTGCCATTTTAAACAGACTTTTGAGCAAGAATGCATGCAATTTCAACTCATAATCCATGAATACCATTAAGATCCCAAACTAATCACTAAAGAAAATGCTATACTTTCCCTCACAGGTGATAAACCCCTTAATAACTATTAATAGAAAATGTCATTTTTCTTTAATTAGTGATATGGGCATACCTTTATAATTTTATTTTCATTTGGGAGAAACGAGAATATCAGACCATGGAATATCTTTCAACCTTTTGGTTTTAGACCAACATTCTCCTTTTAATGGAAATTTAGTGTCTCTAACTATTATTTCTTCATCTAGATATAACAGGATATTGATGCAGACGTCGACCCTATCGGCCCTCGGGTCGATAAATCTGCTACAAGATCTCTCTACTTCCTCTTCTTAAGTCGGATTGACTCTTCAATTGTTCTTCGGGGAATCCAACAAACACAAAATGATGCTTCTCCACAGGTCCTTGCGAATTGAGATCACGCGATCGAACACGAAACCTCAATTCCCACCTCCTTTTGACCAAATGATGTGGTCATGTTTCTCATTATTTCAGGACCTCAAAGTTCATGACTTATCCTCCCAAAATCTTCAACTCTTCACCTTTCGAGACCTGAACTCCCGATGTGTCTAAGTGCTTGTCACAACTCACTACTCACGAGTTCATGAGTTGAAACTCTCAACTCTTGCTTCCAAATCTCGTGATACCTGGAATGTTGATACGGGTACACTCCTTCTCTTGTCAGCGCTCTCCGTGCATGACCACCAGCAAGGCCTGTCTCTAGAACTTTTCGCTTCTCATCGCTTCATGAGTTTCAATATCTAACTCTCGACTCTTGTCTCGCAAATCCCCAAGACATGAGAGGTCAGCGGGGCATTGACTTCTTTGAACAAATGACACGCGTCCACTCATTCCTTCCATGGGCCCACCTCGCGATTCTATCATGTGTCCCTTGTACTATCTTTGCACTTTGCGATTTCGCTCCTGAAGCGATGCCTCCTTGGTATCCCCGACACCTGAAGTGTCGAGTTCCCGAACTCATCAGCAACCTTATCGCAACTCGTGACTTCGAGAATTTTGGGATGGAAGTCGCAACCTTCTATCCTCCGAAACACTGAAACGTCGAACCTTGATATACGTCACCGATAGCTGGCCCCACACACATGTTTCTTCGCCCCTTCGGGACTTTGCCTTTTGCAACCTAGAGTACCCAACCTTTGGGCTCTCACCTCATGAACCTTCGAATTCATGGGATCTCTAGATCTCTGCCACCTGTCCTCCCTGAATAAATGGCTCTAATCCACTCGCCACTTCACGACTTCTCCTTTCACGACTTTGCGAATCTTGCTACAAGGCCTTCGGTTCTCCTACCCACGAAACCCTGAAATGCCGAAATGCTTGGACTCCGACACGTGTCCAAGTACTCGACCCCACTATGAAAATTTCCACCTTGTCGGGGTTTCGGACTTCATGGTTTCGCAAATCCAAATGATGAAGTTTCGGTCGATCTGACAGCTCACGGGATTTCGTGAATTCTCCACAGAGAATTCCAATCGTCCATTCTCCCTTCTGAGAACTTCTTCAAATTTGATAAAGTGGTTTACCACGAAACTTAACCGCCTGTGACAGAACCTTGTGACACCTCCTTTCAACACCTCAAGGAATCAACCTTCTGTGATTTTCTTTGACAACTGCAAAGACTCTATCCGTCTTGAGCTTTCTCCAAATCCAAATCTTAAAGAAGACTCCTGCATGAACTCCTTGTGGAAAATCCTTCAATTACTTTAAAGAAATTAACTCCTTCAACTCTGTGCACTCCCTACAGCAGTAGTCCTTCAAAAAAATCCCTCAGGTTCGCAAACTCTAAGACTTTACTCATCCTACATACACCTTACACAACTTCTATGCCCAACTTGCACTTCTACGGGAATGAGAACAATTGTTAACCCTCCTGAGCTTTCAGAGATGAAACTCTGAAATCTTGTCAACGCACTCCTTGTGGACAACTTCACTACACTCCTACAGGAACTCTTTCTTAGATAGAGAAACAATTGGAACTCATTCCTTACATTCTCTCAGACTTCAAACAAAAAGCATGAAATCATATACACAGCATGTAAAGAAAATATATAACAGAAAGTAAACATCCATGAGAATAACATTCAACAATCCATACACAGAGAATATCACAACACCATGAATCTGAATCAAATCTTTTTGTATTAATCCAGAACTTTTGTACATGGAATTCTTCTACACAACTCTCTGCTTCTTCTCTATGCTCTATCTTCACACACTAATAATACAACTATACAATGAGGGTGTCTATATCTCGTTTCCCTCTTTCACTCTAACTGTCTAATCTAAGAATTAAATTCTATCTATTTACATTCATTACACATAAAGGCTCCTATCTACTATGGATGAGAGTGGATCGCTCAAGGTCCTTTTACAATAATACAAGCTTGCCTCAACTTAATGAATTCATTAATATTTCAAAACATTTTCAAAAAATGTGCTCGGTGCTTTTCCATCTGTCTCTTATCTCCGTGCTAGCTCACTACTGGCTATGCTTGCACACCCTTACAATGCTCCTGCATCATACTCCCTCACTTGAAAATTTTCATGGGCTCCTGTCCATGAGCTCGCGCACGGTTTGCCCATGCTTTTGTATTTCGGCTTCGTTCTCCTAGCTGGCATATTCACCTGGATGGCCCTTCCACTTGAACAAGTATTCAAAGTATTGCTTCTGCCTGGTCCTCTTACCAACTCTTTTGTCCAGTATGTGCTCCATCTGTAGCTTTTCTACAACTAGCATTTGTTTTGTCCACTGAACCTCTTGCTGTTCATTTCCTGCTTATGCTTCCTCAGCTTTATAAAGGTACAAATCTGAGACATTGAATATCGGAGAAATTACGATCCCATCGGGTAATTCAATCTCATATGCATTCACCCCAAATCTCTTCAAGACCTTACATGGTCCGATCTTCTTCATCTTGAGTTTATGATATGTTCCCCTTGGAAACCTTTCCTTTCTCAAATGTGCAAGGATCAAATCACCAACTTCGAACTGAAGTTGTCTCCTGTGTTGATCTGCTCTTCGCTTATATTCTTGGTTCGAACTCTGCAATCGCTCCTTCACCTAGCTGTGAAGTTTCTTCATCACCTCTGAGAAATCTTCTGCACTAGCACTCCTAGTCGCAGTCTATTCTGAATCCCTTAGCTCAGAAATTCCTCTCGGCTGCATGCCATAAACAATTTGAAATGGACTCTATCTTGTGCTTCTGTTGATTGAATCATTGTAAGCAAACTCCTCCTGTGGTAATATGTTGTCCCACTGACTGTGGTGTTCTATCACCAAGATCCTCAGCAAGTCTCCCAAACTTATGTTCATGACTTCTGTTTGTCCATCCGTCTGAGGATGATAAGATGAACTAAACGAAAATTTTGTTCCTAGCTTCTTCCATAAGGTTCTCTAGAAGTGTCCTATGAACTTAGTGTCTTGATCCGAAACTATGCTCCTTGGCAAGCCGTGAAGTCGAATGACTTCTTTTAAAAACAGGTTCTCAATGTGAGTTGCGTCACTGGTTTTCTGACATGGAATGAAATGTGCCATTTTGGAAAATCTATCCACCACCACAAATATTGAGTCAAACCCTCTTTGTGTTCTTAGCAACTCCAATATGAAGTCCATGCTGACTACATCCCACAACCTCTCAGGTATGGGCAATGGTTGATAAAAGCCTGCATTCTGCCTCTTTCCTTTTGACTGTTGACAAATTCTACATCTTTCCACAAATATTTTGACGTCTGCTCGCATTCCTGACCAAAAATATGACTCATTCAACTTTGCAAACGTCTTGCCATGACCGAAATTCCTGGCCAACCCTCCACTGTCTTTCTCCTTCAGTAATTTCTCCCTCATGGAGAATTTTGGAATACAAAGTTGATTACCCTTAAACAGTAATCCTTCCTGGATCATGTATTCTGCCCATTGGCTTCTATCCCTGAGAATTGGATTCTCATCTTCTTCGTACGCCTCTTTAAAATATGGATCATCTCTGTACATGTCCCTGAGATCATCAAAACCCAATGTTTTGACTCTGAACTCCTGCAACAGCAAACATTTCCTGCTCAAAGCATCAACAAATTTGTTAGCAGTACCAGAAATATGCTTGATTACAAAAGTGAAATTTTGCATATATTCAACCCATTTAACAAGTCTTTGATTCAACTTCTCTTGTTGAGTCACAAATTGCAATGCATGATTATCACTATACAAGAGAAACTCCTTCGGGATTAAGTAATGTCTCCATTTCTTCAATGCCTGAATAATAGCATAGAATTCCTTATCATACATGGAGTATTTTATCTTGGCTTCATTCAGCTTCTCGCTAAAATATGCTATCGGCCTGTCTTCTTGACTCAAGACTGCCCCGATTGCAAATCCACTTGCATCACATTTTACTTGAAATGTCTTTTGGAAATCAGGCAACACCAGAATTGGTTGTTCCGTAATTTTCCTTTTCAGTAGATTAAAACTCTTCTAAGCCTCTTTTGTCCAGTGAAAATATTTGTGTCTTTTCGTCACTGTGTCCATCATCGATGCACTAATTCCACTGAAATTCCTGATGAATTTTCGGTAAAAACTAGCTAATCCATGAAAACTTCGAACTTCAAACATACTCTTTGGTGACGGCCAATTCTTGATTACCTCCACCTTATTCGGATCCATCCTCAACTTATCTGCAGAAATAACAAACCCCAAATAAATGAGCTCCATCTTCATGAATGAGGACTTCTTCATATTTATTAGCAACTTCTCCTACTGTAACCTCTTCATCACTGTAGCCAAATGTTTCAGATGCTCTGCCTTTGTTTTACTGAAAATTAGTATGTCACCAAGATACACAATGACAAAATTTCCGATGAAATCCTTTAGGACTTGATTCATCAATATCATGAAAGTATTTGCCATGTTTTTTAAGCCAAATGGCATGACAAGCCATTTGTATAACCCTTCATTGGTCTTGAAGGCTGTCTTCCATTCATCACCTTCTCTCATATGAATCTGATGATAACCACTTTTCAAATCAATCTTTGAAAAAAATTTGACCCCATTCAAGCAATCCATCAAATCATCAATCCTTGGCAATGGAAATCTATACCTGATGGTTATTTTGTTGATTGCCCTCGAGTCAGTACACATCCTCCAATATCGGTCTTTCTTCAGACTGAGTACTATTGGAACAACACACAGACTCAAGCTTTCTCTAACCAAACCTTTGTCCAACAAATCTTGGACTTGTCTTTTGACCTCTTCATTCTCTTGCAATGTCAATCTGTATGATGCTTTGTTTGGTAAACTAGCTCCAGGTATGAGATCAATATGATGACTCACACTTCTGATTGGTGGCAATGAACAAGGTAGTTCATCCACTACTATGTCAGCGAACTCTTCCAACAGTTTTTGAACCTCTTCTAGTAAATTATCTACCCTTGTGCTAGTTAAAACAATCTTTGGCTTCCTGACCACAATGAATTGTGGTTCCTCCTTCTTCTTAACCTCTGTAAGAAGTTCTTTCCCACTCATGAGAATTACAGTGTTACTTACTTTAGGCTTCACCTCTTTGTCCTTAATCGACAACAGCATGTGAGTTCTCCCATTCTTCTCTAGGGTGTATGTGTTCATTCTCCCATCATGAATCACATTCCTGTCATATTGCCATAGTCTACCCAGCAATAGATGACAAACATCCATAGGAATAACATCACAGAGTATTTCATCTTTATACCCTCCAATTTTAAACTCAACTAAACACTGCTTAGTGACATTTACCTGATGTCCTTTTTGCAACCACGAAACTTTGTATGGGCTTGGATGATCAATCGTCTCCAGCTCCATTTTTTCTACCATATCTGTAGAAACAAGATTATTTGTGCTACCACTGTCTACAATAAATTTACATTTCCAGTCTTTGGCTTTGCATGTAGTCTGAAAAAGTCTGTTTCTTTGGATTGAACTCTCCACCTCCTTCTCTGGTGTCAAAAGAGCTTTTCGCATCATCAACGATCTTCCGCCTTCAGCATCCTCTGCCTCAACATTTCACCTTTGTGCTTCGACAATGTGAGTCTCTCCTTCCTCTTTCTTCTTGTCTGGACATTCATAAGACTTGTGTCCAACTTTTCCACACGTGAAGCATTTTATCACTCCACTTATTCCTCTTCCTCTACCTCTAGTACAAGAAAAAATGTTGTTATCGGCATACTCTCCTCTCTGATCCACATACTGCCTTCTCTGTCCAGCATATTGCCCTTTCTGTGAGCTTCCACCTCTCTCAATCTAAGGTTGAGGTTTCTTCCAGTATTCCTTAGGCTTCTGATTTCTATCTTGGAGAATTGATTTGCCCCTAGCTTGACTTCTTCCTCAGCCTCTTTGACCTTGTTTTCAGCTCAGCTTCTCTTCCACCTTTAGATCCATTTGATAAGAATCTTTCACTGGTCAGATGATCATCATGCTCATCTCCTCTTGAATTTCGTATCTCAGGCCATTCATATACCTGGAAACCTTTTCATCATTACTTTCACGATGACCTGCTCTGATGTTCAGCCTGTAGAACTCTTCAGTGTACTCCTTCACTGTCATCAGCTTCTGTCTCAAGTTATGCATCTTTCGAAATAGAGTAATCTAGTAATATTTGGGAGTGAATTTCACTTTCATCTTTGCGATCATCCTATCCCAACTCATGATTTTTTGCTTACCTTGGCAGTTCCCGTCATCTTGCAATTCATCCCACCACAATGCTACATGTCCTTTAAGTCTCGTGACAGCATGTTTGACCTTCTTGTCTTCTTTGACATCTTCATAGTCAAAATATGTGTCCAGAGCTCTAATCCAGTCTAGAAGCTCTTCAGCATCCAAGTTTCCCTCATAAACTGGAATGTCCATTTTGTCTCTTGCACCCATTCTTGCAACAGCTCTAAGAAAGAATTCATTTGTTGCATCTTCTATTGTGACATCTTCTTCTCCATGTCCAGCTTCATCTTCTCTTTTGAACTCACTGACATCTCCAATATTAGTTGTGAGCCTTTGTTTTATTTCCATGTCCATGACTCTGGTGCGTAGGTCATGTATATCTCTTTCCATGACTGGATTTGGCACCTATCTACCTCTTTCCCTTGACACCTCCCTATCCTCTGGCGGATCGGGTGTTTGTCTGTCCCTTCTCCTCGATGGCATGACTGAAATTCCTTCTCACTTTTCCTGCCTGAAATATACAAACAAGAATCAGGCTCTAATACCAGTTGACGCAGACGTCAACCCTATCATCCCTTGGGTCGACAAATCCACTACAAGATCACTCTACTTCCTCTCCTTGAGTCGGATTGACTCTTCAATTCCTCTTCGGGGAATCCAACAAACACAAAATGATGCTTCTCCACAGGTCCTTGTGAATTGAGCTCACGCGATCGAACACAAAACCTCAATTCCCAACTCCTTTTGACCAAATGACGTGGTCGTGCTTCTCACAATTTTGGGACCTCGTAGTTCGTGACTTCTCCTCCCAAAATCTTCAACTCTTCACCTTCTGAGACCCAAACTCCCGATGTGCCTAAGTGCTTGTAACAACTCGGTACTCGCGAGTTCGTGAGTTGAAACTCCCAACTCTTGCTTCCAAATCTCACAATACCCAAAATGCCGATATGGGTACACTCCTTCTCTTGTCAGCACTCTCTGTGCGTGACCATCGGCTAGGCCTATCTCTAGCACTTTTCGCTTCTCTCCGCTTCATGAGTTTCGATATCAAAATCTTGGCTCTTGTCTCACGAATCTTCGAGACATGAGAGATCAATGGGGTATTGACTTTTTTCAACAGATGACACATGTCCAGTCATTCCTTCCACAGGCCCACCTCTTCATTCTGTCACGTGTCCCTCGTATTATCTTCGCACTTCGCGATTTCGCTCCTCAAGCGATGCCTCCTTAGTATCCCCAACACCCGAAGTTCCGAGATCCCGAACTCGTCAGCAACCTTATCGCAACTCATGACATCAGGACTTTTGGGATGGAAGTCGCAACCTTCTATCCTCTAAAACGCCACAATGTCGAACCTCGATACACGTCACCGATAGCTAGCCCCATACACACGTTTCTTCGCCCCTTCGGGACTTCGCCTTTGGCAACCTAAAGTACCCAACCTTTTGGCTCTCACCTTGTGAACCTCCAAATTCGCGGGATCTCTAGATCTCTACCACTTGTCCTCCCCGAATGAATGAATCTGATCCACTCGCCACTTCGCTACTTCGCCTTTCGCGACTTCACGAATCTCGCTACAAGGCCTTCGTTTCTCCTGTTCACGAAACCCCGAAATGCCAAAATGCTTGGACTCTGGCATGTGTCCAAGTACTGGGCCCCACTATGAAACTTTACACCTTGTCGGGGTTTCTGACTTCACAGTTTCACGAATCCAAATGATGAAGTTTC
>ML807376.1:0-38357 GCA_009831015.1 Picea engelmannii
GAATGTTTAAATGCAATACTTCAGCCAAGATTTATAAAACAAAACAACACACTCATATTATTTTAGTTAGCCTAATATCTAAAACTCAAACATATCTAAATCCTATAGAGATATCCCTCTCTGAAATTGGTAGTGCTAGATCCCAGTTTCGAAGTGGTTTTGTAAGTTACCTCTATCAAATTTCTTCTTCCCTTGACAACCTTTGGAAATTTACAGAGTGATAACAAGCTCTTTGGGCGAAGGTGAGCTTATGGTACAGGTCATTCAGGGCTTCGATGGAAAACGGGAATGCAAAGTCACTTCTTGGGATTTGCAACATCTAGTCAATGGATTCGAGGGTAATGGTGAACAGGGTTTCTCCAGAGGAGAAAAAAATGGTCCTTTGGCTGAGAAAATAACAAGCTTGACATTTCAAGGTGAATTTGGGAAAATAGTAAGTTTGAGGGAACATATATAGAGGAAAATTGGACTCCCAGAGTCCAATTTTGTCACTCTGATCCAGGAAGATATATTTTAGCCAAGAGTGCAATTCGAAGAAGTCAAATTCACACTTTGGATTTGTGATCTTGTAATCCTTATCTTCTAGGTGGATGTGATCCAGGTCGACAGGAGGGGGAAGAATAAAATTCTCAGACATTTAAGCGGATTTGACTTTCAGGGCCATGATTAACAGAGCTTTAAGGTGGATTAATGGAAGCCTGTAATTACCTGAGTGAATTTGCACCTATTGACGATGATCAGTTGTGACAGTTGGCCTGAAAGCTTGTTTTGGCGCGGTGTCCACAGTGTCTGCATCAACAAATAATGATATAGGGTGAAGAAATGGGGTTTTACAACCCGATGGAGGTGTCTATGATGGCACGGGGTGATGACGGGATGATTAAAGGTCACAAGGAGTGGATTGATTGGGTAATGGGTATGTGGGATGTGACATATGGAATGTGGAAGTGGGGTACGGTGTCAGAGTGAGGTGAGCAGTATTGGGTAGTGGTTTGGCAAGATTCTGGAGGGGGGGTAGCTGGTAAGTGGATTTGAGAGGGGGGGTCTGAAACATTTTGAGAGTGCCACGTTAGGTGGGTCCAGCATAGTGGAAACCACTATTCTGAACACCCCCCCAAGCATTAAATGCATAAAGGTCGGGTGGGTCAGAAATGTTTTGAGGATCGTCGATCTAGGCACTGCTGAATCCTACTGCTAATAACTTGTGCAAAAATTAGTTGCTATATGACAAATAGTCTTATCTGTTAGAAACTTAGGATAAAAATATACAATGGGTAGCACTAATCTTACCTTTTCCACTTTTACACCATGGTCTTATTTTCCTAAGCTAGAAATACCAAATTTAATCAAACAAAGGGTATTTTAACAAACCCTTTCAACTTTTATTGAGATAAATTCACTAACCTATCAACTAACCTAGGCATGTAACATATTAATCCATCTTAAATTGTTTGATTAATTACTACTCTAACCTAACTATTTGGCCAAGATTAAACTATTTGACCAAATTTATTTACTAACCTATCAACATAAATTCAAAAAGTTTGATCATGATTTTTGTTTGTTTGTTAGTTTGTCCATGACATGTGGGAATAACCTGTGGCTAAGAAATCGCGACTCAGGGGAATCTAAGCCATCAAAATCACCCAGGGATCACACCCGGCCCGAGCCACACCAACCCTTAACATGGCTGGATTTTTTGTCCCCGTGGGTTTCGAACCAGTGACTTAACATCATAGAGTGCCTTAACAACACACTCTGTCACCGACTATCCTACACCTCGAGGACAGTTTGATCATGATTATACAATATGATTCAAACCAAAATTATTTTTCATGGGATTTTATATTTTCTCTTTTTATTTATTTATTTATTTTTTATTTTTTATACCCTCTTTTCATTTTTTTCTATTTTTATCTTCTTTTTTTTTGGTAAATCATTTGCAGAATAAAATATTATTTAAAATGAAATATGGAATAGAGGAAGAAATTATAATCACCAGGTGATACTATGAAATATAGGTTTATAACAGTGGCTCCACTTGGGGATGGTGCTCTCCTTGTGAGGTACCAAGAACCAACTACCTGTTTCCTTGAATTCTCCTCTCCAATACTTTTCTGCATTCTAATTAGCTTTATTATAAATGTAAATATGGTGACACTGATAAGAGGCTTAGGTCCTTATCTTCGGTATTAAACCACTGATAAAATTCACCCACTCCTGACATAAAAAGTAAAATGATATTTACAATGAAACATGTGAGAAAAAATTTCATTCCTGTGAAACATAGTGCTTGAGCATTCTGCCATTGATAGGTCCTCCTGGCATATCTTCTCCAACCATATATTTTATAAAAAATGCATTGCTTCCTCTGTAGGCATGTATCGTGAATGGAACTTTCCATATATTCTAAAATTTTCCATTCTTTCCCTTTTCATCATTCCTTGAGTCCCATTTCGGTACTTTGTCTCCTATTTGAAAGTCATCAGCCTTGGTCCTTTTGTCATAGATTTGATTGATATTTTCCTGAATCACCTGAGTTTGGTTATAGACCTCTTCTCTAGACTGTTGCAACTATATAGTCTGATTAATTCTTCTTTGGATGTCATTTGGTTCTACCTGTACTTCCTGTAATAATTTCATGATGGGAACACCTAAAGAAGTAGGAAAGACAACATCTATTCCACAGACCAACTAGTGTGGGGACATACCAATTTACCTCTTTGTCGTAATTATGTTTGCCCATAGTGCATGTACCAACTTATTGTGACATGATTTTTTTTTGTCCTGCAACAACTTCTTGATGATGTTGACCAAAATCTTGTTTGAAGACTCTGCTAATCCATTGCCCTGAGGGTAATAGGTTGTAGAGTGTCCTAAAGTTATATGATATTTTCTGCAGAAATCTATCATCTTTTTTTATTTGAATGCAACTGCATTATCTATGATAATTTTCCTGGGGCATCCAAATCTAGAAAGAATGTTTGTTTCCAAAAATTTAATGATCACTGCATCAATGGCTTGCCTGGTAGGCTCTGCTTCAATCCACTTGGTGAAATAATCAGTGGATGTGAGAATCCACTTGTGTTGGCCTAATGATGGTGGATGGATTTCCCCAATGAAATCCAACCCCCATTGTCGAAATGGAGCTTCAACTGAAATTGGATTTAAAGGTAAAGGCACGAATTTCCTTTTTCCTTCAAATATATGACATTTATGACAGGAGATCACTTTCTTGTGGACGTCTGCAAATAAATTTGGCTAGTAGAAAAAAACTCTTAGAATTTTATTGGAAGTGGTTTTCCAACTCAAATGTCTACCACAGTCTCCTTCATGGAATTACTGTGAAGCGTTATCAGCTTCATCTTTCAACAAACAATTTAGTAGAATCCCTCCAACATATTTCCAATACAAATTTCCATTTAAAATATAATACTTCATAGATTTGAGTTTCAAGAATCTAGCTTTAGTTTTAGTTAAACCAGGAGGAGCTTGCAGATGATGTAAAACAAAAATAAGGTCTACATACCAGGGAGAGTTTGAGAAAACCTCCTTGACTTGTGGAGTTGCATGCTCTTCGTATGCATCAACTGCAGCTAGAAAATTAATATCCAAAGCATGAAAGTTGGACTAAATAATTAATTTAGCTAGTCCTTGACCCTTGATAAGATTGGTTGGTTTTATCTCAATGTCATATTCAAGGATCACATCAATCCATTTACCCCTTCTTCCATCTGGACTATCTTGGGTCAGAATATATTTCACCAAAACATTTGGGACATAAGCAATAATGTGTGAGTGGAGAATATATACTCTGAAATGTTTAATTTCTTTCACCAAAGAAAAAATATTTCTTTTCCATGATGTTATAATGCAATGAAACATATCTCAAGGATTCGCTGAATAAAGGAATAGGATGTTCATGGAATTCAATTTTCTTCTGCAAAATAACTGTTGCAATGGTATGCTCATAGGAATAAGAGAATAGGAGGAAATCTTTTGTATAATATGGACTGATAAGAACAGGGGATTGTGTCAAGGCCCGTTTCACCTGATCAAAGGAACATTTTGCTTCTATGGTCCATTTTATTTTTGTATCTTTTTTGAGCATATTTTTTATGTTTCTGAGAATTTCTACCAAGTTAGGGATAAATCGTCTTAGAAATTTTATTTTGCCTATGAAAGACTGCAATTCTTTTATGTTTATGGGATAATCTATTTTTTGAATGGATTCAATTTTGCTAGGATCTATTTTAATTCCATCCTTGGATATGATGTGTCCTAATAGTTTACCTTCCTCTAGTCCAAACAATGTTTTCCTTGGATTTAGTTAGATTCCAAATCTCCTGCATTTTTCAAAAACTCTTCTGAGGTGGAGTAAGTGTTCTTAATATATTTTTGAAAAAACAGTTATGTCATCTAGGTATATAATGATTAATCTTCCAAGTTCATCCACACAAGCAATATCCATTTCTCTCTAAAATGTGGCCCCAACATTCATTAAACAAAAAGGAATTTTCACATACATGAAAGTGCACCAAGGTGTAGTAAATGATGTTTTCTCCTAATCATCAGGGTGGACTAACACTTGGTTGTAGCCAAAAAATCCATCTAACAAATAAATTCTATTGGATCGAACTACCTTCTACAAAATATGGTCCATTTTTGGCAAGGGATAGTTTTCTTTGAGAGAGAATTTATTGAGGTTTCTGAAATCAATACACAATCTGATTCATCCACTCTTCTTTCTGGTTGGAACTAGATTAGACACCCATTTAGAAAATCTCAATGGGACAATGATTTTAGCATCATACATCTTTTTTCCCTTTTCAATTGGAGGCAACAACTTTGGATTAATTCTCCTAAGTTTTTGTTTGAAAGGATTCTGATCTTCTCTTATAGGAATTTTGTGTTGTATAATGCTAGTATCATAAGATTTTAGGTCTTCATAGCTCCATGCAAAAACATCTATAAATTCTTTGAATACTTCTATGTATTTCTATTTTTGAGCAGGAGGTAAATATTTTGACAGTTTAATCATTTTTGGTTCATTTTCAGTTCCTATGTTACAGTCCTCAACTTCTTTTCCAGTAGGTTCAATTTTTGGTTTTTTATCTACATCATCAAAATCAAACAATTCTTCCAATGGGACTACTCCTCTAGGAAGAATATTATCCTTTAATTGCAAAAATTAGAAATTTTCTTGTTTTTCATTTATTTCTTCTAAATCTATCTTATTTACACTTTCATTTTCATCATCACTATATACATCAATATTTTCAAATTCAAACTAATTATTGAATTGCAAAAAAATTTCAATCTATTCATCATTTCCAAAAACTTGCCAATACATGATATTGTCTGGGATAGCAGGTCTGCACTTCACCTCAACCGTATACTGGATATTTGGATGCAATGGTATCTTACAAGTGGCTGGTGAGGTAGCCAGACCATCAACAAGTATGTTTTGGCCTCTGGGAATCACCTACAAATCATATTCATTAAAGCACTGCAAGAAATCTAGAACATCATTTTTGTATGCTCTCAGTCTCGGGTGTTTAGCAGAGTATTCACCTTTGACTTCTTTTATTATGAGTTCAAAATCACCCCTTATTGAAATTATCTTAGAACCAAGCTTTTCTAAAACTTTCAAACCAAGAATTAAAGTTTCATACTCAGCTATATTATTGGTACAATGAAAATTCAATTTGTAGGAATGGATTTCTGTATATCTTGTTTTTGAATTTGAAACCCACACTCCATCTCCAAATCCTTCCTTAATAGCAATGACATAAAAGTCTAAACTCCACATAGGTTCTTTTCGTTCATTAGATAGTACCATCATTGTTTTTTCTTCTTTAGGGGTTATTTTATTTTCCTCCAAGTTATGAACATCATCCTCCAAGTTTTCAATTTCTCTTTTGATGTCTCCATCATTGTATAAAATAAAGGAGTCAAGATCAGAATGAATAGAGTATAAGGGGCAGTTATGTGGTTTCTCTTGACTACTAACCATGTATTTCATCAATTTTTCCCTGTATAATCTCCTCTACTGACCAAATAATGGGATGGAGGCATAAGACATGTCAAGTTGTAGGGTTCCCTGTAATTTGGCTCCCGATGAGTTAGACAATAACATGCCATACTTCGGAAGTATGTCTGCGTCAACAATGTCCATTACGATGCTTTTGGTTGGGATTTGTGCCAAAGTAATACACAAATATTTGATTAGACCTATGCATTTAACTTTACTTGAATCAAAAGAATATAAATCTTTGTAAGGCCTAGTGATATCAAGTCCTAATTTCTCCATCACATCCTTAGGCATAAGGTTATGAGAAGTACCAGAATCTAGCATGGCATTGTGCAAAGTATTATCATGAATATTTAAGATGATGTAAAAAGGAGGAAGAAAACCACTTTCAGATTTTCCATCAACTTTAGGCCCAAACAACAACTCTGGTTGATCGTTAGAAATGTTCACTGTGTTTGTACCCATTCCTAGTTCTATGTTCAAGGCTTTGATCACTTGTGATCTGTAAGAATTTTTTTACATTAATTCTGTCAGATGAATAGGTATTTTGATTTTATCCAATTCACTTTCCAGACTGAATGAGGTTGAAGTTTTATTTTGATTAAGGAGATCTAATTTCTCAACAATATTTTCTATGAAGTGTCTCTGGGCTGATTGGAGAAGGTAACATCAGTTTGATTTGTTCTTGATATAGAGTTAGATATTTTTTTGTTGAGACATGCGAATTTTTCTTTGGAGGGCTATCAAGAACTTTCTTGGCAGGTGTATCTGCTATATTTTTAAAGCTAGAAGCTTTCTTGGTTGGATTATCATTGGAATTTTCACTTCTCAAGTTATACTATCTATGAACTTCCATTATTTCATTTTCAACAACTTTTTGTTCCGATTCTTCCTCATCAACTACAGTTTGTGATAGAAGGAACAAATCATGTTCTTCTTGGGTAAGAAACATAGAATCATTATCATTTACTCCCATAATATTAATGTGAAAATCATCAAGTCCATAAATTGTTTCTTCCCCCTCCTCAACATAATTTTCTTGGAAAGGTGGCCTAATCTGTTGATCAGGGCTTCTTTGTTCTCTTTGTCTGATTTGGGGAGGATTTCTCCTCAAGTTAGGATTTTTGATTTGAGTACCAGCTTGATTTTCTCTTGGTGGGTTCCTATCAGTGATTTCTAATCTTTCCATCATTCTTTCCATAATTCTGACTAAGGAATCCTTTTTATCATCAATAGTGGAAGTGGATGGTTCATCTTTGATAGTTACCCTCCTTTCTATTCTCTATCTAGCTATATTAGCTAAGAGATTTTCTTCTACACTCATAGTCCATTTTTTCATTTCTTCCAAAGTTGCAGGGTTTCTCTCTCTCAATTGATAAGACATGTCAGCATCCAAACCATCAAAGAATTTGATCAAATCTATGCCTTGAGGAGGTTGAATGTTTGTTGGAATTGAATTATAAAGATTATTAAATAGAGTGCAATAATCCTCTACACTTTCCCCCTTGGTTTCTTTTTATACTTTCATATTCAGATAATATTTGAAGTGGATTTTTCTTTACTTCCCATCGATTGAGAAAAGACTAGTGAAGAGCAGTAATGTCATTAATTCTAGCAGCTGGTAAGTCTTTTAACCATTTTTTCACTTCACCAGTTAAACTTTGGGCAAACAACCTTATTTTAACATTTTTTCTTCATCTACTTCTTGCAAGTCAAAGAAGTCATTCATCTTGTCAAAATGTTGTTGTGCAGTCATACTTCCAGTGCTATCAAACTTAGGAATCCTAGTTTGATAATCCTGGGGCATATTATGTAAGGGAGAGGCCAAAACAAGGGGAGCATATCTTTCTTCCATGATTAGTGGAGGAGGTTGGATAGAAGGAACACTTGTAGCAGGCTGGATGGTAACCTTTATAATTGCTAGAGAAGTGGTGGAAGATGTGGAAGAGGCAAGGATGGAAGATATAGGATGAGTTAAATGAGGATTGATAGAAGATGCATAAATGGATAGGGTAGAAAGTTCAAAAGACTGTTGAATGTAGGCTTTGTGCAAAGATTCATTAAAGTCTGATGGTAGATCTTGTTGCTTTTCAAATTTTTGAAGGATTTGCTGATCAAGTTCTATTCCAGGAGAGTGTCTTTCAAGGGTTCTCGGTTGGAGGATGGATTTATCTAAAATAGTTTCATCCAGAAAGCTATCAAATTTGGTTATGAAAAGGTTGTGATCAAAAGGTATATCAAATTGGATATCTTGGATTGTGACAAACTTCTCTGGAAGAAAGATGGCCCTAGGAGGAGGACTACTACTCCCTTGAATTTCTATTGTACTTCTTCTTCTAATTTTTTTTTCAGAACTATCTTCTATTTTTATAGGTTCTGGATCTGGATGAGATCTGGTATGAATTCTTTTTGGAGCCATAACTTAAACTTTTAGAAACCTAATTAATTACTTACAAATTTTAACAACCTCTGAACATTTATCTCTTGAAATTTAGATCCTTGATTGTTCAGAAATAACGTTTTCTTATTTAGGGAAGACAACTCATAAATTTGGAAAATTTGGTCAGTCCCCAGTATGGTCACCACTATGTTATCACTTTGTAATTCCCAAAGGTTGTATAAGGGTAGAAGAAATTGACAGAGGTAACTATCAAAACCACTTTTGAAGCTGGGATGTAGTCCTTCCAACATTAGACAGGGATCTCTCTATATGATTTAGATTTGTTTAATTTTTAAATGTTAGGCTAGTTATGACAATCTGAAATTGTTTGTTTGTTGTAATAATTGGCTGGATGAATTAATAATTTTCCATTGCACTATGGGGTCTGTACTTAAATATGAGGATCATGTTTGTATTTTATAAGGTTTTGTTCACAGGGAAGGGTAGTAAAATTGTTGGATCTATTGAGATTAAATGAGATGAATAAGAGGGAAAAAGAGGGGAAAATCCACTAAGCAGAGGAGAAGTTAAGAATTCCTTCAGATGAAAACATATAGATCATTAAAAAACCAGAGACAAAGTATACAAAATAAATTATTTCCTATTGAATTTCTTTTAATGATTAGAAGTTGAAATACATGAAATGATTACAGAGAAAACATTTAGCAAAGATATAAAGACATCACCAACAATATGACACAAGAATCCTGTGAACAAGCCTTTTTATTATTGGTCGGTCATTTGAAAAAATTACATAATAGCTCCTGGGTGAAAAAATCAACCCTCAATACTTCGAAGGAAGAAGTATTTATAAAACTATTTACTTTAGATCCTGTAATAAATGAATAGGATATTATGGAGGAAATATCTAGCTAATTAGATCTCAAATTACAAAAATGTAGGAATTTTCTTGACTTGCTCAGATCCTTGGTGTTGATTTTGTGGAAGTGGTTGGTGACTCATATATTTGACTTTGGTTGGCTTCTCCATGTTGAATCGAACCTAAAAAATATCTTTACTCAAGTAAAGAGAATATATCTTCCCATCTCTTTTTACCTAGGATGGAAACCTTGAGTAACTTTCTGTATATCTCATCCATTTCAGTATACTTTGCAAAAGTAGGCTTAGTGATGAAGATATGTTTTATCTCATGCCGAATACTAAGGTCCAACTGTAATGTCTCTAGTAAATCCTTACCAGTAATGCTTCCCTGTATCTCTACAAACTAGGAACTTTCCTTTCCACTTCATTGATTTTTTGTTTGTAATTTGACAAAGTGATTAGCTTGTCATTAAGTACTAATAGTCCAGGGAGACCTTTCTTATGAAGCATTTCGAACTTGCTGAAAAATATTTGTACTCCTATGTCCATCACTTGATTCTTCTCTTCTAGCTGAAACATTAATCCTTTCTTGGTTAGGACCCTCTTGATCTCAAGGATGGTCTTTGTTTTTTCTTCAATTTCAAGTTCTTATAACTGTTGCTTGTTCTTGGAGTTCAGAAATGTGATGAGTTCAGTAGCCTCTGTGGGTATTTCTCCTAGATCTTCTTTTATTTTCTCAATGGATTCCCTGGCCTTTTGTACCACTTCATGTTGTTCAAATATGATCTGAATGGATGGTCATATCTCTTCCATGGACTTGTTGATATCAAACCAAATGTTTTCCTTAGCTTGGGCTAAGGTCTTTTCCATGTCAGTCTCTTTCTGTAGCTGTTGTAGTTGTTGCATAAGCCTTTGAGACTTATGCAATTCTGCTTGGTGACTGGCCTACAACATAGACTTTAGCTCTTACATGTTTGTTACGTCTTCTTGCAGTTTTCTGATCTCTTTCCCTTGGAGGGACATGTCTTCCATGGACTTCACAAGTTTCTCAGATGCATCTGAAACTTGTACTGGGATTGTTGTTGGAATCCTTTCTAATGTAGATGCTTTTGTTGTCCTAATTCCTATCAGAGGGTCTGCCTCCAATGGGATTATGGACATCTGTGCACTCTATTCTTTCTCTTTTATTAATTTATCCATTTCTACTTCCATTTCTCTTATCTGTGCATTTTGTTCCATGATAAGCTTCAACATTTCTTCTTTGTGGCCTTCAGTTTTGGCCATTTCTTTAGCTTGTGAATCTTTTGTGGTTGGAATCTTTAGTTGTTTTCTCAGGGATGTTATATCATAATTCTTCTTCTTCAATAACTCTTTTTTTTCTTTGACATTTGTTGGATCATACCCAATCTTCAACACCAATTATGCCAATGATTTAATTTTGTTATCTTTGACCAAAGAAGAGATTTTCTCCAGCTTCAATTGGGATTGAAGGTTTGATTCATATTTATGAGTAGAATGAAATGAATACAGATTATAAAAATATGGTTAACACAGAATAACAGAGATACAACGAAACTGGTTTTCTATTCAATAAGGAAATAAGATGAAACTGTAAAATGCAGCGAAAAACAAGCTTGTTGGAATGGTGGCGGCTTATCTATAAGAAGAGGTGTGACAGATACGCTCATTCGCAAGAAGATGATTACAATGAGGCTATGATGGCATTTTTACAATAAATAGGAATGTCAAAAACCATAGACATAAAAAAAACTAACCCTAGGAGATGAAGCGCCAAAAGTCATGTGGGCCCCGTTTAGGTAAGTTAGTACATCAACTTCCTGGGGTCATAACTTTTTCATACGATCTCTGTTTTAGGTGCACAATAGCTTGTTGGAAAAGTATGTGTTGTGTCTGTTTAGTCACTTGGGTGAGAAAAAAAAGGGCACTTGCATGCCTAGTTGGGCATGTTAGAGAATATAGAGGTTAGTGCATGAGTTAAACAAGCCAAGCACATGGATTAAAAAAGTAAACAAACTAAAAACAACTAAGGAAATAAAACTAGAATGCATAAGAAATTTTTAGAACCATAAACAAAAAACCAATGACCAAGATTATGCCGCCAATGGATAAATATATTAGTTGAAAAAACACCATAGATAAATGAGGACTTATCAGTCCACTCTTTATCCTTGGGAGGGCTCTTGAGTTCCCTAATGGAGAGATCTTGTTATAATGGTAGAAAAGAAAGCAAATGATGAAAAAATAAATTCATATTTCCTCAAGAGGTGAGTGGAATGGCCTACTGGAATGTTTCTAGAATGATCCAAGGAGAAAAGAGGATTCTCAAGGGAGGATTGAGGCAGCATAACAATACTATGAAAATATTGATTTCTTAGTGCACCCATGACCTCCATTGTAGTGTACCCTTACACTACCCAGGTTCACCCAACCTCTCAGATTCTACCATTCATTACATGGATGTAAAAACAAATGCATTTAACCAGAATTAAACACACATAAAACTCAGAGTAAGATATATGGATACTTCTATAATTAAATGTTCCATAGCATTCGTCATTAATTCATTGACACAGCGGAAAACATGATACAAAACAGCAGAGTCATGTCAAATGTATTAAAACATAATTCAGATTACTTATCTTTGATCAGCTGGAGAAATCACCAACCAAGTGCAGGCCTTCCACGAACCTCCCAGCCTTAGACCACACTGTTCATCATCTCAACAGTAGGTCACCCCCGAGCTGGGACCGAACTCCACCCCAAGGCAAGGAATCTAGACTCAGGCTGAGGTTACAGGGAAGACAACACATACACATTCAACAGGAAAAAAAAGCTCTCCCAGGAATCTCCCACGCTCACTGCACACAGACCCTCATTCCCCACATGCATGTTCCACCCCAGGAGAGTGCACCTTCTCTGTNATCTCCCACGCTCACTGCACACAGACCCTCATTCCCCACATGCATGTTCCACCCCAGGAGAGTGCACCTTCTCTGTCACCTAGACAGTCCTTCAGCTGCCAGTCTCCCTTACCTTGGGTTACAGGAACAGACCGGACCAGAATTCTCTGGGATCTAAGGAAGCTATAGGGATTCCTTCCAGGAGTCCTCTTCTTCCCCTGCGCACTCCCTCACCTGGAGGAGTCGCACACAGGCCAACAAGCCTCACGCAGTCCAGCACTGCGTAGTCACATTAATCCATGGGGAAACACAGGAAATGCTTCCCAAAAGGTTCGACTGTCACAGGATAATCTTACGGGGCGATTTTCGGAACAGGCTTCACGCACAGGCTAACTCATATTTTCCCCAAACAACCAGGGATTCTTCCACTCGAGATTAACACAGGGAATTCGGGTTCAGGAAATGCGTTGTCGGGTTGACTAGAACAGACATAGACTCTTAGCTGTGGACCGGGTATTACACGGTTTCCCTCAGACAAAACACAGCTCACGATTTCCCTCCGACCCAACACAGGATTTTTGGCTTCCAGAGATAAACCAGGGCATTCTGGCAGACGGCGTACCAGTTCCTTGCACCGAGGTTCGGTTCAGAATGGTGGCGAGAGCCTAGTCTCGGCTCCGTTCAGGGTTTTTATTTGCATGCACCAGGGTTGACACTTGTCACCCTGGGAACTGCATGTTTTCCAACGGTACACCTTCCTCCCACCACTTGGGAACTCACGGGTCCCTCCAAAGGAACTTAGGATAAAAGAATGTACACATGGATTTTTAGGAAATAATATTAAAATATTATTCCAGGCCTAAGCCCCCTAGGCTTAGCCCCTAGGCTCATTACTCAGCCCCTTTCCCACCTTTCAGCCCCTGATCCCTTGCCCAATCTGTGGACGCTCAGTCCCCCATCACTCTTTCATCGTGGATGGTCTGCACTGGTGGTATTTATATTTTATTAATTGACCTGCATACATACAAGTACATTAACAGGCTCCTGGCCTTTAATACTTAGGCTCCCTGGCCTAACAAAACTCATAAGCCTACAGCTTATACAAAACTTGGCTCACCAGCCTATAGAACATATTTACAATTCTTTGCATATGCATGATCTGCAACGGGGCTCGGCCTTGGGGACACTACAGCCATTTATAACATTTCTTCAAGGCAATATTCAACTAGTTATTAGTGTGAAAAAGGGGCCCTTTAGGGCACCCTTAGGTCCTTGACCATCCCCCCATTCAGATTTCCCTGATATCTAAAGGCCAAATCAAGTTGGGAGATGGTCCATAAGTGGTTGAGGGGTCGACAAGAACCATAAATGTATCATTCACAGGAGTGCAAGAACTTTCTCATACACAGTCATGCATATGGCGCATCGTGTGTTCTATGGGATTCTTTGGTCTGCGCACTATGCATGTGGTTCCTTTAGTGAGTTAGATCATGTCAATTTTTTCCCAATTGTATAGTTTTTTGCCTTTTGGAAATGCATTTTGGTGTTGCAGGTGAACTAATAGTTTTTTGGCATTGTTGTCTTTTTGTAACCATTTGCATGCAATGTTGTGGACAAAATTTCAGTGATAACATATGCCCCCTGAAGTGTGAGGTTAGGAGCATATGTATATTCAAAATACATCATTGTTTCTTCTAGTAAGAGTGCCATTGTTATGAAGAGTTATAAGAGGAACTACAAGAGAGATCCGTTGGAGGGAGAGGGGAAACTATGGGACCCAAATATTTCTCTAGGTTGAAAAAAAGAAAATTTGTATACAAATGAGGCGGGCATGCCCCATGCTCGTGTCATCTAACTCAAAATGCAAGACAGTAACTAAAGTTGTATGATGATGTAGATAACTCCAGCACCCTCTAGGGAAGTTTGATAACGACAGATGACAATTATGATGGTGAACATACTCTGAAAAGAGGCAAGGACCCTTTTGATAAGTCGATGACTCGTAGGCATCGATGGCTTAACAAATTCAGAGGTCTTTGGCTGGTATAAAACAACTGCAATAGTCGCATAGTAAGACCCACCGTAACATGAGATTTTGTTGAAGTCAAATGTTATGGGGGTCAATGGAAGAAGAGAGCAATGATGGTTCTCTCTGTGCCATCCGAGACTCCTCATTGTAAAGGTAATGAGAGTCAAGATATTGTCACCCTTCTAGAAACTATGCTGATGTCAACAAAAAGGGAGGCACGATGGTAAGAATCAAAGGCCTTCATGAAATCCATGAGCTAAGATCAGGAAATGATAGGGAACATGATCGAATTCAAGATGCATTGAGAATCAAGAATGTCATTGGTTGGGGGTATGTTTGAAGGATGAGTGAAAACAACCATAAAACAGTATCTAGTGTTAGGGGGATGACTAGACATGGGGTTAAATTATTCCAGAGGTGTGAGAAAGTGGACAAACTCAGGGTTCAGGGGTACATGGATTTTGGGATACTTGTGGTTTATGAACGATGTCAAAATGAGAAAAGGAGAGTGGATGCCCCAACCAAGGGTGACATGGGTTGTGTTTCCAGGAAAATAAGTTCATGAAGGGTGATGACAAAAAGTTAAGTAAATGTTGGAAACAAAGGATTTTTACAATTATCAAATAAATAAAGAATAATTCGGGATGAGTGTACATATACAGAAATGGGTGCCCCAGTGCAAGATGGCTTGGCCTGTGAGGGCACAAGTTGTGAAGAGAACTGGTGGAGGGTGGGAGGGCCCATGGGTGGGTTATGTATGAGGGAAATGAATGGAGGAAAATTTGCAGATGGAAAACTGATTAAGGATGAAATGGATGGTTAATGATACTACGGAGGTCCAGTCAAAATAGAACCAAGATGAGATTGTTGGGTATGTGTTATATTCTTTGCACGAGTAGTAGTATCTGAGCATATGCGCTGGGCACGCAGGGGGGTGGAGCCCCCCGTGTGGTGGTCTGGGGGAAACACCCCCAGAAATTTTTTTTTGCCTCGAGAAACGTGTCATGTATTTAGGTGGTTTTTTTTGGCACATGGTTTTTGCCGATGGTTTTCTATTTTCTGTTAAGGAATTAGGGTTTTGGACTAATCCAAGTGGTTAGGGTTTTGGATGCCACTGGATCCTATATGTATATTGTATTGTAAACAATGTAACACAATGAATGAATATAATATATGCTGGTTTTCCTGGTTTGGATTTTCCAGGGGAAAACTCTCTGTGTAATGTTTGTATTTGCCATTGTATATTTTCTGTTCTTTTATGAATATCTATTTACAATAGACATTGTACAAGGTTAGAATTTATAGAGATAACCTGGGAGTCCATTGGGAAAGCTAGAAAAATGATGAGAAGGAGTATGTGGCTTATTCTCATAAATGTGTGAGACTATAGGGATTTCCATCCCTAGGGGGTGAAAGCAGCATGAGTGTCAAAGTACCAAGGGGGGCTATGAATGGGACAAATTATGTGGTGGAGAGTGTTATTGAGGGATAGTATTGAAATGCATCAGAGGTGATAGTACTGGAGAGTCGGATGTAGGAACACTAAAGGTGAGTGTCGGAGGGTATGATTAGGAGATGCAATTAATATTTAGAGGGAATGATTACATGCCAGTGTAGAACATATACCTGAAGGGGATGCACTGCTTGTGATGACCAAGTACATTCACACATGAAAACCAAATACCTGACATGAACAATATCTCAAGACAAAGAACATATAACATATTATTTGATAATTTTGAATATGAGAATGCGTACCTAGACGTGACGTGAGAAAAATTCTCCCCCGGGGCCAAGTTTAGATGGTGACCCGAGGAATGTGACTATGTAGATGGCGGGACCATGATCCCGTGGCTAAATATGGATTAGGAAACAGAGGCTCTAGGCTCCTGTAATCGAGTGTGGAAGTTGGGAAAAAAGGCCTATATATGGATGGCGGGCCCTCAATGTCACCTCATTAGCATTGACACTATTGGTGATTTGGTGAGAGTGTTGTGAGGTGATTTGGAATATTATTGGAGCTTGGGGCTACTGATCAGGTGCGTGAAAGACCTCTTGTGAGAGGAAAATGACTCGATCATGGAGTGCATTCCAAGGGAAATCAGGGGTAGTCAGCTCCTCCAAGATATCTTTGTCGTAGTGGAAAATGCAAGAATACAGGGGATCCGAGGAGTTGACAGGGGGAACTATCAATGGGTAAATGTTATTGTCCTCAAGGGGTGAGGACGTAGAGGGGAAATCATGTACAGGATGTGATGGTTCGCTTGACATAAAATTAATGTCATGATATTGTAGATGGTACCTCATTTGCTTGGTTACTGATGATGAGATATATCGAATATCAATAATGTGAGCCTTAGTAGGGAGTGGTTGAGAGGGATCGAGCTGAGACATTTGGCATACTGAGGACAAGGTTTGGTGAAATTGAGGTAGAGCTAGGAAATGATGAGTATAATGGCCATATTATGAACAAATGGCGCATGAGAATTTGGTTCACAACCCTTTATTTCTTCCAGGGGAGGACTCCATAGTTGCAGTGGACATACTTGGTGGAGTAGGGAGTACAGTGGGTGCTCTCAGGAGTTGAATTAGATTGCGTAACTCGAGAAGAGCAAGACATTTATTAGTGGGGTGTTTATCTCTTTCACATAGTGTGCAAAGAGGTTGAACTCGGGAAGGAAGGAGAGTTGTGGGCTCTTTCTTCTTTTTTCTGCCCCCAACAGTGACAACATTGTCAACGATGGGGGGAGATGGTGGTGTGGTAGGAACTAGTACTAGAATCTGCATTGGGATTCCATTTTTCTGAGGAGGGAGAGATTGTTGAGGAACCATTGCGGGTGGATGTAGATACCATATAGGGATGGAAAGTACCATTTTGGAAAGGGTAAGAATTGTTTTTACTTGAAAGGATTGTACTCCTGGTGGGGGGTAGAAGACAAGGATTTGAGTGATGGCTTGGGGGATTGTCTCCCAAACCGGGATTTTTCCCTGGGGGAGGGGGAAATCGGGGATAAGTGGTGTAGTAGGTTCTCAGGGAAACCCCAAGGTAGAATTTCTTCAACTGGTGGGATGCCAAGGTGAGGAGAGGCCTCAGTGAGAGGGATGGTGTCTCTGATGTCATATCCATTAGAATATACAACACACACTTGTGTTGAAGGGTGTATGAGAGGTGGTGCTCCATGGTATGCCCCCAGCAAGGATGGGTCCTTGAAAATTCTAGGGCCCATATCAATGAGTGAATAGGCGTCTGAACTAGTGCAGACAAGAGGTAATATGTTATCGATGTTGATGGAATGGTTAGGCTCATAATGTATGATTTGGTTGATGGTGACGATTTTCCTGTTTTGGGGGAACATCATCATTTGAAACACAGAAGAACACACTGACTTCATAGCGTACATGTAAATACGTCCAAACAAGATATTCTAATTGAGTGGGGCATCGATAACCTAAATGTCCATGAGGATGGTTTTTCCTCTGAGTTCGATGGGGACATTTTGAAAGAGCCCTTTAGGGGAGGATGGTCAACCAACATAGGCTCTTAAGGTGATGGCGGATGGTATAATCTCAGGGGAGCCAAGTTTCTGCCATACAGTTTTGGACATGATGCATGTGGATGCACTTTTATCAATGATACACCAATGAACTGTGATGTTCTGAATCTTGACTGATATCTGGAAAGATACTAGAGCAGGGAGACGAGTTTCTCTACTATCTAGATCAAATGTGATGAGCCTAGTATCAGCTGGGTTGACTACCCCCACGACGGAAAACAAGGATTTTTTTTGGGTTGGACATGTTTGGAGGACCTCCAATACAGACATAGCTACAGGGGATTGAGCTAAGTCATCGATTAGACTATAGTTGTGTGATGCACTAGCTTGAGTATTGTTGACATTCTGTCGTAACAAAATGTGAGGGATACAAATGGGGGGTTCAGTGTTAGGGCATGGAATCATCAAAGGTTGTTCAGCTATAGCTGGAGCTTATTTTGAAGTGGTGGGAGTAGTTTTAGGAGGTGAGATGTATTGATGACCGCACATTTGCAGAAGAATTTCTTCTTTGCTATTGAGGAGGATATTGTGATCCACCGTATTTTCGAGGTTGGTGGTCCTGGAGTTTTGATATTGTCCCATTTGTGGTGGGGTAGGGTGTACCTCCTTTTGGGTATTCATCACACCTTAGTGTGGAATAGGGTTTTGCAACATGGATGGGGGTGGTTTTGGGGCATGTTGAGGTGTAGACGACACTGGAGGACATGGTGCATTCATGGATTCTTTCATCTATTTAAAGTCAGAAATTTGGGGGCAATGGTGGGTATAATTTCCATGCTCACCACAAAGAGCTCAAGGGAATTTTGTCTGGAGGTTTCTTTTGTTGTTGCTCGCTTGGAGTTTGTTGTTATTGTCCCCTTAGGGGTTCTGGTTACCCTGATTTTGGTTTCCCATAGTAGGTTGGTTTTGTTGGGGGTTATTTCCCCCTGGTCCCGGGTTATTATTGTTTCATTTTTTTCATTTCTTCTTGGAATTATTTGACCAATGGGATGGATTTTCTATATTCAACTGTTCAAAAGTATGAATTTGTTGAACAAGAGAGGGATGAAAAAATTTAATGTCAGTGTGTGGTTGTCCATGTGGAGGAGAAACCAGCTGTTGAGGACCAGGAAATGGGAAATACAGATCATTTTTTGGTAACGATCCATAGGGCACATAGGAAGGTGAAGCGCTTTCACTAGTTCCCAGGTTATATGTTGAGGTAGAAGGGGAACCTGAACTTTGTTGAGAGGTCAGGCGCATCATGGGTGTCGGCAAGGGTCCACTCATGGGTGGAGGGGGAGTAACAAGATATGGTTGTTGGTAAGGGGGAGGAGGGTAATAATATGGCCCTCCATATGTTGGTGGATATTAGGGTGTACAGTACATAGGTGGTGGTTGGATGTACAGGTTGTGGTGTGTTGTGGTACCAATCAACCCATCCGCAACGTGAGACATGCCAGGTTTGTCCTAGACAAATGGTATAGGTCTAGGTGCATCAGGTAATACTGTGTATAATTAACTTGATTGAGCATAAATGAGGTTGAACTATTGAGCATTTCTATTGTCTTCCTCTTTGGATTGGGGGAAGGTGGATGCCACATCTTTGGCAAGTATGGAGACGAGTGATTTTAGAAACCAATTGAGACATTTTTCTTTGGTGGTTTCTACTTTACATAAACTACGTCTCTAGTTCCATTCGTGGATGTGGTCAACAATATTCATAACTAAGGTTTGTTTTCACTCAGAGAGCAGTTCTAAACAAGTTTCATGATGAACTAGTAGCTAAAAAAGGCCAAAAAGGCTTTGGACAAGGATTCAAAATTCACATGGGACCCTGATTTTTCGTCCACATACCATTTGGATGATGGACCAGTGAGTGTTTGTTGAATTAACATTAAGTGGATGGAGTCATCCATGATTTTGTTTGAAGAGAACCATAAGGGGAAGGTCATAACATGGTTGGCAGGATCTTCCCTTGATTTTCCTTCAAATTTTGGAATATCTAAAGGTAGTTTGGTAGGCATATTGGGCCATGTGGGTCATGTAATATAGGGTCATTCGTGAGTTTACTCAAATCATGAATGTTGAGAGATGCCAAATATGGCATGGGTGGTGGAGGAGGAGGATCAGTTCTAGCTATGGTGTGAGTAGGTAGTGGACCTGACCCTTGAGGGGGATTTGGTGGGGTTGTACTTCTCCCTTGAGAAGAAGTTTCCCACTGCCTCCTTGGGAAGGAGAGCTAGTGGATGAATGGCCTTGTGAATTGGACCCAAGTAAAGTGGAGCCAAGCAAAGCTAATCCCAAAATGGTGGCACTCACAGGGGTGTGAAATGGTTGAGTTGGTGAGTTGGTAAGACTAGGAACTCCTTCTAGAATAGGAGGGAGATTCTGCAAGCATATGGAATGACAAGGATTCTATGGGTCCCCTATGATGTCCGACTAGTAAAGTGAATGTGTTCAAATGGTGATGAGAGAAATAAATGAGCAAAATATTTGTATAATTTGGACCTTCACAATACAACTCATAATTACTTGTAATTAAATGAGCATCATACATAAATCAACTATAAATACACATACATGTGGGTAGGTGGGTTTTTTCCACGTGGGAGAACAAATAAAACAAATGCTCGTGTCCTAAAAGACATATCATCCTTCCTGTCAAATAGAATTGGACCTTCCAAGAGTGCTCAACAGTGGGGTCTTAAGCCACCGGAAGAGGAACTAGTGAAGGATGAAGTAATCAGTTATAATGAGGGGTAGAGGGTGCATATCTTGAAAGAGCTGGAGATATTTCCCAATAGCCACAAAAAATATGATTAAGGTGTAATTGCAGCCCACAATTTCCACTTGGGTAGATGTTCTAAATTTGGTTACTATGTACCTCGGTCAAAGTTTGGCATTTAGATTTTCAGCCTCAGAAATGGGTCATCGGTTGGATCCCTTCCAATAGTTGGGTGACTCAAGAGGGTGTTGGACAACTGAGAGGGGGGCGGGGGGTGAATCAGTTGTTACCCTACTTAAACAATTATGCTTCTTTTAAACTCTTTGCAGAAACACTGAATGATGATCACAATAATGCAGGGAAATAAAGAATGGCACTTTCAGCATCAGTCACATATATGAGAAACACAGAGACAATTATTTCCCGAGGAAACCCATACAGGGTAAAAACCTCTTTTTCTTTATATGATAAGTACTATTTACATTCTTTACATTATCATACATATGAGCACCAACTCATAATGAGGCTACAACCTCATTTTTGCAAGCTGCTACTTGCTGAGAGCACCAACTCTCTGTTTTCTCTAGCACCCACTAGAAGGAAGCACCAACTCCCTGGTTTCTCTAGCACCAACTAGAAGGAAGCACCAACTCTCTGGTTTCTCTAGCACCAACTAGAAGGATGCACCAACTTTCTGAGTGTTTCCAGCACTAACTAGATGGAAGTACCAAATTCCAATCATACAAGAAACCAACCTGTATAACAGAGAACAATAGTTCTCCCTTGCACCACCCTGCCACCCTGCTTTCTCTGGCTGCAACCAGATGGAAGCTACAACTCCCTGTGTTCAAGCATGCACTTGAACTTATGAGGACAACAGTCCTCCCTAGCACCTCCTTTCTACCCTGTAATATAAATATGTGCTATTGAAACTTATTACAGTGATATAATGTTCAACAATGGCTTACCAAACTCATCACTGTTCTGCTGCATTTCATTGCTCTGTCTGCCTCATTGCCTTCCTGCACACATGAATTGCACTGTCTGTTCTTATACTTTTTATGCTTTGTGCGCCATGTCCATTCACTGGACAGTTCCTCTTCTGTTCAATTCAGTTGCTGCACTCACCTCCTTCTTCACATATGAATCACCTTCAACAACAACAACCACAACAACACCAACAACAACAACAACCCCATCTCTTCTCTGTACCATGTACTTAGAGATTATGTGCACCTTGTGCATGCAATGTGCCCAATACCTCTGCATACTCACACCGCACTGATATCCTCCACCTCTTGAGTGCTCTGCCTGATCATCATGGTAACTCTTCAGCTTCTCTGGTGGTTTTCCCACATGTTCAGCATCAATGGGTGTGATGTTGAGATTCCTCAGCCTCTCTGGCAGTTGAGACTCTTTGTCTTCTCTATGACAGTCGAACTCATCCTTTCTATTTCAGTTACAGAATCCAATTATCATCCATCTGTCAATCCCTCTAAGAATCGTCTTTCTTCACTGGGAAAAGCTTAGAGACTCTTCATCTCCTCTGGTGATAACACTAAAGTGTCTTCGAGTCCTTTGGTAGAAACCATCAGTGGTTTCTGGCAGCTACACTGTGTCGAGTTGCAGTAGCCCTCCGATCTTGTTCAAATTCACATGCATTGTTTGATTGATTCCATGGGATATTTCATTTATTTCGGCATTTCGGCATTCGACAATTCGACATTCGTGTGACCATGGGTCTCAACGTTCCCAGTTGCGATCCCCAAAACAGAGCTTGTTTGCTCTAGCTCTTTCCTCCATCTCTCGCTGATGTGACCAAGGGCTATGACCACAACCTTATGCATAAGGCACTTTCAAGATTTCCCATTTCGTGAGTCTGGAGATGAGACATTTCGACTCTCCAAGTCGCGATCCCCGATACCCCGAAATGGCGTGGGATCAATGGTCCTGATCAACACTTGATCTGACGGCTCAGATCATTTTTCGATTTCTCATATCGCAATTTCGACATTCCTGTGATGAATGTTCTTGATGCTTCCAAATCCCGATCCACAAAACTCTAAAAGGGAGTCGGATCAATGGTCCACATAACCTCCAGAGATGGATGGTTGACGGGATTTTGGCATTTTGCAATTTGACATTTCGGGACTCCTGATGCTGAGAGTTTCTTGACATCTCTATCTCCCGATTTCCAAAACTCCAAAGTGGTGTAAACCTGCTGACATCACATGTGTCGAATACCTGCCACGTGTCACCCTGATTCATGACTTACATGTTCTTGAAATATTGAATCAGTCTGACACTTGTCATTACTTGGTTGTGTCACATGTTCCTAGCTGATGTGGTTTGCTGACATGAGTTGGATCGATGGTCTATATCACATCTTGATCTGACGACTGTGATTAAATCGCAATATCGCATATCGCGATTTCAGGATTTCTATGGTTATTATTCTTTGACATCTTCATCTCTTGATCCGCAAAACTCCGAAATGGACTGAGATCAATGGTCCAGATCAAACCTTGATCTGACGGCTCAAATTACGTCGCGATTTTGCATATTGCGATTTTGGGATTCTTGTAATTGATATTACTTGACATCTCCAACTCTCAATTCGTGAAACTCCGACATGGACTGGAATCAATGGTCCAGATTCAACTTTAATCTGACGGCTCAGATTGAATCACGATTTCACATATCGTGATTTCGAGAGGTTAGGGAACATCGTTCCTTTTACTCTCCAGTCAGCAAACTGACAATCTTTCCCCACGTGTCCTGCCTGATGATAGATGGTCCTCCTTTTTTTTGGGATTTTATATGCCCACTTCTCCTTGTACTTTAGAGAGTGTGCAGGTTCTACTTGATCCAATGATGGTCAGATCCCGTGCTTGGATTGAATGCCTGAGATCTATCCTCCTCTTCAGCGAGCTCTTCTTGTCTAAATTCAAATTTGATGGCCGTCGTTCTGTTGGGAATTTTAGATGGGATCCAACGATCAGTAGTGCTTCTCAAACTTTACGAGACTTCATCATGCCTGATCAATAGTTTAGATCAATCCTCGATTTGACGACTGAGGATTGTTGCCTTTATACAATTGTTGCGATGCTGGTCTTCCTGAATATCACTGCATTGCTAATCATCGTTGTTGTACTCAAGCCATCATCACTATTGTACTTTCCATCAATGAAAAGCTTACGCTGCCTGTAAAACATCCCAAACATCCTCTGCACTATCTCTTCTGATCTTATCGAGGTTGCTCTGCAGCTTCTTCCCAAAATACTTCTGGTGCCCATCTATTACATTCTTCCTGTACTCATGCCATCTTCATTGCTGTACTTGCCATTAATGACAAGCATATGCTACCTGTTAAACATTTTCCAATAGAGGGGATGTACAAAACAACTGGACCTCAGCCTTCAACCATTCATGGGTATCTCCCTACCTTATGGTGTAGGAACACTTGAGTTGGAGGATTTTAAAGTTCCCTATTTGTCAACTTCTAATGTTTGAAAATGTGAGAACTAGATAATGAGGGGTTATTTGGATGCCTACCCCCGAGATCCTACCCAGACTAAAAAATTTCTTTTGGCACCTCCTATGGAGGAAAACTTAGTGAGTTTTTAGAAAAAAAATTAGATGTGGTGGGCTGCAAGATTGGGGGTGTGAACCAATCTCATTTCAATTAAGTGGGTGTGGATAATTTCATCAAGAAATAGTGGGACATTTCAGAATTCCTTTGGAGAAAACCTACTTCGACATCCACAATTCAAGATGGAAATTATGTGAGTGAAGAGTGACTTTGTGTGTGAGCAAGTGATAAAATGTACCAAATTTTAATAAGTTAAGTGTGAATTTGCAACATGTGGACTTTATGTGGTCCTTACAAATCTTTGTTACCTATCTTGCTAAATGTCATTGGTACAACCTTGCGGAATTTTAAAATCCCTAAAGAACTAGCATGTGGACATATGGTTCTTTACAAATAAACTCTCTAATGTTATTTATACTAAGAAATCTTGAAACAATATCCTAGATTGGAAGCATGTGGGCATTTATGGGCCCGTTACCTTGATATTTAAACTCTCCTAGTGATGTAAACTAAGAAAGAAATTTCAAGAAACTATCCTAAGTTTGCAACATGTGGGCATGTATGGGCTCTTACAAATTTAAGATGATTTCAAAAAAGAAACTAAAGATGGGCCCTAGGGGGACTTTGTCCTCTCGTAAATATTTTTTGTTAAGGGAGATAAAATTTCCCCTTAACCACCTTTTTGATTCTCAAGATCGCCCTATGGTGCGAGAGAAGAGCATACTAAATGATCAAAGTTGATTTCTTGTCCCAATGCGAGTGTTTTTATATGTGATAGAAAATAATCGCAACTTAACTTTTACAAACCAAACAAGCCATCCATGTGGCAACCAAAGAAAAAGTGGAGAAAATATGGTTCGTTTTCCCCCCTAAGTGCCTATGTTTAGCTAACGTTTCATATGGGAAATAATTCTAAGTGGAGTGCATTTACAAATTGCATGAAAGCAATATTTTGAAGGATAGAGCCTTCAAATCATCACAAAAGCTATTACAATTTTGAAACTCTATAAATGTGCGCAAGTTACAGTTCAGATAGAGGCGTAGTGGGCACACAATCCACAATGGAAAAAAGCATTTTGGACACACAGTGCACAGAGAAAAGAATACTTTTGGGTGCATAGTGTGTTGAGTGCGCATCTGTGGGATGGAATAATCATGCATGTTGTAATACTCGTCCGGGGGGTGGGGGGGGATTTTGAGTGAAATTCCCCTCCTCCAGCTTGAAATGTAACTCTTGACAGGTAAGGATAAGATGGTTTTGGTACCTTCAAGACAAATGGATAAAAAAGAAGTGCTCTCTAAGCCCAATTAAGGTGGAAATGGATACATATCCCCAATATGGTCGCCAATTTGTTGTGTCCATTTCATCACTTGTGTGAGAAAAACAAGGGCACTTGCATGCGTAGTTGAGCCTGGTAGACAAGACATAGGTTAGTGCATGAGTTAAACAAGCCAAGAACATGAAATAAACAAGTAAAGAAACTAAAAACAACTAAGGAAATAAAATTAGAATGCATAAGAAACTTTTAGAACCATAAACAAAAAACCAATGACCAAGATTATGCCACTAATGGATAACTATATTAGTTGGAAAAACACTGTAGAGAAATGAGGACTTATGAGTCCCCTCTTCCTCCTTGGGAGGGCTCTTGATTTCCCTAATGGAGAGCTTCTTACAATGGTATAAAATAAATAAAATGATGAAGAAAACAATGCCTATTCCCTCAAGAGGTGAGTGGAATGGCCTATTGGAATGTTTCTAGAATTCTCCAAGGAGAAAAGAGGATTCTTAAGGGAGGATTGAGGCAGCATAACAATGCTATGAAAATATTAATTTCTTAGTGTACCCATGGCCTCCATTTATATCATTTCTTCAATAAAATATTCAACTGGTTCTTAGCATGAACAAGGGGCCCTTTAGGGCACCTTTTGGTCCTTAGACAACTCCCCATTCGGATTTCCCTAAGATATGAAGGTCAGATAAAGTTGGGAGCTGGTCCATAAGTGGTTGAGGGGCTGACAAGAACCATAAATGCGTCATTCACAGGAGTGCATGGCTTTTCTCATACATAGTCATGCATATGGGACATTGTGTGCTCTACGGGATTCTTTGGCCCACACACTGTGCAAACGCTTCCTTTAGTGAGTTAGCGCATGCCAATTTTTGCCCAATTGTATAGTTTTTTCCTTTTGGAAATGCATTTTGGTGTTGCAAGTGAACTAATAGTTGTTTGGCATTGCTTTATTTTTCTAACCATTTGCGTGCAATGTTGCAGACGAAATTTCAGTGATAACAGTATCATCGAGGAGATTCATTTTGTGGGCTCAATCAGAGACTTAGCTATAATTGAGAATCTTTATCCTGAAAAACCTTCATTTATTCCCTCAAAATGGCCACGGAAGTTAAAAACTACTAAAAGTAGTAAATTTCCAAAATTGCCAAAAAATTGTTTTGAGCGAGTTGGAAAAGGTGGGTGGCCACCGATATCCACCTAGATCAATCCTCTATTTTTATTAAGCAATGATATCCATTGCGTTGAGTTCTCCCATCATATGAGGAAGTTTTTTCTTAATTTGGCCCTAGGTGAGACACTTGCTTTGGTGCAGGAGTTGCCCTGCTTTGACGAATCAATAAAGTTGGATCCTTTGTTGTTGAGTTCCCTTGATCTATGTGTCCATACTCTAATTATTCAATTCTTTTTTCATGCAGTCAGGGTTGAGCTCTATTGTTTTAAATTTCTCTTCTATCTCTGAGGTGTCCAATAATGGTGGCAAATATGGATGAAGGAGAGCCACGTTGAAGACTAGGTACAGGCCAAGGAAAGGGGGAATCTTGAGCTCAAAAGAATTGTCACCCACAATTTTGGTGATGGTGTATGGCCCATAATGAAGTGGATGAAGCTTTTGATGGGGCCTTGTAAGGCGTTCTTTCTACAAGTGCAACCAAACTTTTTCTCCCACATGAAACTTATGTGGCACCTGATGTTGATTATGGCACTGCTTATACTTGGCATTAGACTTCTGTAGAATATCCTAAACCTGCTGGTGGATGTGTTGGATCCGCTAAATGAACCAGGTGAATTTTTTAGCTTCTGGTTGAGCAAGGGATGAGTCGACCGAGGTGGTCACCAGGGGTAGTGCAACATTCATGGGGCCCAATGGTTGGAATCCCAACCCCACCTGAAAGGGGATGTGGCTAGTTGAGCTATGCAGGGATCGGTTGTAGTTATGTTGGACATAGGGAAGACTCTCATCCCATGTGCTAGGGTGTTTTTAATTATACATGTGCAGTATATGTATGATAATACAATTGATGAACTTAGTTAGGCCATTTGTCTGGCGGGTGGAAGGCAGTGGATTTGGTGATCTTGGTATCCAGTAGTGACCAGAGGCTGGACCAGAATGTGTTGAGGAACCAATTGTCATAGTCTGAGATAATGGTTTGTGGGATCCCAAAATGTACCCATACTCATTCAGAGAATAATTTGGCAGTGGCTTCTGTTGTGATGTTCTTCTTGCAGACGGATAGAATCACCATCTTGGAATAGCGATCAACAACCACAAAACACAGTAATTTCACCTCTTAGTGGATGAGAGGCCCAACATGTAGTCCATTGAGATGGATTCCCACGTTCTATAAGGAGTAGGTAGAGGGGTGTACAGGCCCTATTTCTAATTGGTCGGTTTGGAAATAACGCAGGCGATGCAGGACATGATATACTTGTCGACATCCTGTCGAAGTTTTGGCCAGTAGAAATGTTTCTGCAACACTGCCACTGTCTTTTCGATGCCAAAGTGTTCTGCCACTCGACTGTAGTGAGATTCCCAAATCATCTTCGTGTGCTCTCTTGATGGAACACAGAGATGGTCCAGACAACACAACAACCCATCTTGAAGATGGAAATTAGTGACCACTGAGTTGGCGCCCAACATTTTGTAGGTGGAAGAGAAGTCAGGGTCTGTCTCTTAGAGGTGGGGCCATATAGAGGTTTCGTGTCCGTAAGAGTCTAGCACTATGGTGAGTGTCGCAACTGGAGGTCGGCTAAGGCAATCAAAAACTCGGTTGGTACTTCCTATTTTATACTTGATGTTGAGGTGGAATAGTTGTATGTATGTGGACCACTTTTGATGGTGGTCATTCTGTAATTTTCCTTGGGCCTGCATGAACTGTAGTGGCTTTGATCAGTGTGGATGATTGTCTCCTTCCAAAGAATATAATGTCTCCACTGGCGGTAGGCTTGCACAATAGAGTACATTTCTTTATCGTAAGTAGGGTACTTATAGACAACATCTGATAGTTTCTCACTATGATATGCAACTGGGTGGCCATGTTGAGTGAAAATGACACCCACAACATAGTTTGAAGCATCTGTCTCAATCTCAAAGGGATGTTGTAGGTATGGTAATGAAATTATTGGGGATGAGCACAAATGATTCTTCAAGTCATCGAATTCTTGTTGTTGGGATAGGCCCCACACAAATTTTTCCTTACCGCCACCCCTGGTTACTTGGCTGAGGGCCCATGCGATATGAGAGAATCCCAACATGAACCTGCGATAAAAATTGGTGAGGCCCAAGAATATCTAAAGTTCAGTGAGTTTGGTTGGGATTGGCCAGTCACACATGACTTGGATATTGGCTAGATCCACATGCACACCATATTGATCAATGATGTAGCCTAAGTAATGGACCTTGTTCATGCCGAAGGAGCATTTTTCCAAGTTTGCATATGGTTTGTGATGCTACAGGGTGTGCATAACCTGTTGAATATGCTACAAGTGTTCCGCCCAAGTCTTGTTGTAGATGAGGATATCATCCATATACACCTACAAAAGTATTGGTGAAAGTTCGTAGGATATCGTCCATCATCCAAATAAACGTTGCTGGAACATTTGTCGAACCAAAGAGCATGACCTATTAGGATATTTAGACACTTAGGATTTATTTAAGATCTACTTGGTCTAATGTGTCATTAGGTAAAAGTGTGTTTCTTTAGTATGCATTAGTATGCATTTGTAGTTAGGAAATCTGACGGTCACAATATGTTCCCAACATAGAGTGATCCAATGGTTCATATTCTCCTCGATCTTAATGGACATTGATTTGTGGCTTAGCACCCGATTGGTCCATGATCTCTATTTAAAGAGCATGGAGGGTCATTTTCCGATGATCGATTGTGAGAAACTCTCTTGTAAAATATCTTTGTAATCTTTTTCTTTTGCATTAATAAACTGCTCCAAGTAGTCGCATTGGCTGGGGTTGTAGATGCTTCCCTGTAGGGGTTTTACCATGTGAAAACATTGGTATGTTGATATTTCATCTGGTTATGTGTTTGGTTACTAAAGGTGTTGGTCCTCTATTGGAATACCTCATCTCCATTTTATGTCATTTTCATACATTTCTGGGCCGAGAGGACTGTTCCATTGTGTCCAAAGTGATCATTTCATTCATGAACATTTTTCGTTTCACTCGAAAGGTTTCTTTTTTCCCAAGATACATCCATTTCAGTCAGATATGGAGGTATAAAGCCTGCATACACATTTTTTTAATTTCTGCAGAGTATTGTTTTGGTTTTATTTCAATTTTGTATTATTTGTTTCTGGGTTCCAACTCTTTTAGATTTGCGTATTCTTTTTTCCCTATGCTCTATGCGATCTCAGAAAATCTGAAACAAATAGAAAAAGGTGTATCTTTCGAGTAAGCTAACTGACATCTAACCCTTGTTGTCATCGAGAAGCAAATTTTTTTTCCTATGTGAAAAGAGTTTTTATTTTAGCACACTCTCTAAGGCCAACAACAACAACAACAACAACAAAAATCCACTTCCTAAAAAATACAATATGTTTTGCAAGACCATTTGGTTAAAATTTTCCTTATTAAGTAAGAGGTCTTGAGTTCAAGTCTCTCTTTTGTTACTTTTTTTGAAAAAGTTCATGCTCAAATTGTAAAGTGTATTTCACTTCAAGTATAAAAGTGAATCACTATAAGTAGCTTTAATATTTTATTTTAGAGTTATTTATTTTGAATGCAACTTTTCTTTTATAAAGTAACTTTATTGTAAACGTGATCCCCACTTCTCTTTATAAAAGTGGGTCACTTCATAAAGAAACTTACACTATCACGTGCTCCTTTGGTTATTGTTTATACCTTTTTTTTAAATGGCATAACTCTCATATCTGAAGTTCGTTTTCAGTGTCGTTTTTTTAAAACCGCATAACATTTCAAGATATTTCCATCCAAATCATTAGTTTCAGTTTATAAATCCATATTATCTGCATATTTAATATGGATTATACAAGTAATCTTTTTCTTACCAACACCAACTACTTCCAATGGAAATCTCATATGGAAGATTTATTAAGAAGTAAAGGCTTGTACCAGATTACCTTGGAAAAGGAAAAAACACCCACTGATGATGATAAGAAAGTAAAATGGGATAATAGGAGTGATGAAGCACGTGGACTAATCAGAATTTCCATCTCTCCTAATTTAAGGTTCCACCTTAAAGAAATTCATGACCCCAATGAAGGTTGGGAAAAAATTGAATCTGTGCTTGGTAATCTCAATATTATTCAAGCACAACAGTTAGAAAATCAAGTACTTACCTTAAGTCTAAGTGATTTTTATTGCATTCGAGACTATCTTTCTAAGTTTAAAACACTCATAATTTTATGTGAAGAATGTGAGATAGAAATGGAGGAAGAGCGTTGCATATATCTTATTCGTTCTAAGATAGGTAGTGCATATTTTGTGTTTGTATCTACCTTTTATGACATGAGAGAGACTCTAGGGAAAGATTATCAAAAACCCACTCTTGAGTCATTTTGTGTTGCTTTGATTAGAGAGGAACATAAGCTTGTACAACTTGGAGTGATCAGCACTGCAGGTACCTCCAACAAAACCTTAGTCATCATACTTTTCATCATTTTTTGTTGCTCATAGCGATGACTTGAGAAAACTTTCGCATGGACGGTTTGGTAATCTAAACTACCGCTCATTGAAGAAACTATGTAATCAACAAATGGTGACTGGTATTCGTCCTGTTTCATGCAGAGATGGTGTTTCTTCCGGTTGTGTTCTCGACAAACATCATCGAGACAATTTTTACAAATGTTCCTTTAGGCACACCTTGGGCCCTTTGTAGCTTGTTCACAATGATTTGTGTGGTCCACTTTCTTCTCCTTCTTTTTATGGGTGCAAATATTTCTTAACTTTATTTGTTCTTAACTTTTTTGACAATTTTTTGGCCTACAAGGCCCTTGTAGAAAAGAAATCTAGACACCAAATAAAAAAGTTAAGAACAAATAATGGAGGCAAATATGTGAACAATAATTTTACAAGTTACTGCACTACACAGGGCATCCAAATGCAACACACTGTTCCATATACACCACGACAAAATGGTGTTTCTGAGAGAAAGAACTGCACATTAAAAGAAATGGCTAATTGTATGATCCAATCTAAGGGATTACGTCTAAAGTATTGGGCGAAAGAAATAAACTATGCAAATTACATAGTCAATCGAACACCCACAAAGGCTCTTAAAAATATAACACGGAAGAAGATTGGACTAAAATTAAACCATATGTAATTCACTTTCGTGTATTTGGCAACACAACATGGGCTCACATTCCTGATGAGAAAAGGAAATCATTACAGCCTAAAAGGGAGAAGTGTATATTTGTTGGTTATTCTGAATATGTCAAAGGTTATAGACTTCTTCAACCACATTGTACTGAAATTATTATTAGAAGAGATGTTAAATTTGATGAAAATCTCTTGGCCTGTGAGCCTAATTTGTCGATTGTGCCTTCTTCAACCTGCAAGCAATCTTTGACATGTGTGCCTTCTTCTGTTCCTATTCTGGTTTCTTCTTCATATGATGAAAATGAGGATGAAAATACACCTCTTCCTACTTACCTTCCTCCAGATGATTCCTTTGAACCTGAACCAGCGCTAGTTTCACTTCTTCCTAGATGGGTTCATTCAACATGAGAAGCAACTGGTGGTATTATCAGTGATCCTTCATATCAACATCGAACACGTTCATAGTTCTAGTTAGCCTCTTCTCTTTTGGCTTAAGTTTCAGAGACTCATGATCCAAAGACATTTACAGAAGCTTCAGGTCATCTAGATTGGGATACAACAATGAATGAAGAGTATCGTTCTTTAATGGAAAATGATACTTGGGATCTTATACCTCTTCCAAAAGGAAGAAAACTTGTTAGATGTAAATGGGTCTACAGAATTAAGTATGCATAGGATGGAAGTGTTGAAAATACACCTCTTCCTGCTTACCTTCCTCCAGATGATTCCTTTGAACCTGAACTAGCGCCAGTTCCACCGCTTCCAAGATGGGTCCATTCAACACGAGAAGAAACTGGTGGTCTTATCATTGATCCTTCATATCAGCGTCAAACACGTTCATAGTTCTAGTGAGCCTCTTCTCTTTTGTCTCAAGTTTCAGAGATTCATGATCCAAAGACATTTGCAAAAGCTTCAGGACATCCAGATTGGGATACAACAATGAATGAAGAGTATCGTTCTTTAAGGGAAAACGATACTTGGGATCTTATACCTCTTCCAAAAGGAAGAAAACTTTTCAAATGTAAATGGGTCTACAAAACTAAGTATGCATCAGATGGAAGTGTTGAAAGACACAAGGATCGATTAGTTGCCAAAGAATTTTCCCAAGTTGAAGGAATTGACTATAATGAAATCTTTTCCCCTGTAGCCAAAATGAATTACATCCACCTTGTTCTTTCCCTTGCTACCTCACATAAATGGGAGGTCCATTAGATGGATGTTAAATCCACCTTCTTGCATGGATATTTGAAAGAAGAAATCTACATGGAACAACCTCCTGGCTATGTCCAGAATGACTCTAGTCTTGTTTATCTCCTAAATAAATATCTTTATGGTCTTAAGCAAGCTCCCCAAGCTTGGTATGCCAAAATGGACAACTTTATTATTGAAACCGGATTCTCTAGATTCCATTCTGATCCATGAAAGCCATTGGAAAGTAGCTAAAAGGATACTTCACTATGTTCATGGTACAATTCAGTTTGAGATACATTATAGTTCAAGGGGGACTCCTTTATTGGCTAGTTTCACTGATTCAGATTGGGTCAACGACTTTGATGATCGAAAGCCTACTGTAGGCTATGTTTTCAGCCATGGTTTAGGACCTATCACTTGGGCCTGTAAGAAAAAATAGGCTATTGCACTTTCTTCCGAAGAAGTAGAGTACTGAGTAGTGGTAAATGCAAGTCAAGAATCCTTGTGGCTTTGACAGATCCTTTCAAAGTTTGGATTCAGGTAGCAGCATCCAACCAGCCTCTGGTACAACAATAAAAGTGCCATCATGCTCACCAAAGACCCAATTCAACATCAGTGCAACAAACACATCGAGCCATACATGCACTTCATCATAAAGCGCATTCATGATCAAGTTATTGAAGTGCTATTTTTCCCTACAAAATATCAAGTTGCATACATTTTCACAAAGTCTCTTACAGAAGAAAATTTTTCCAAACTTCGATCTATGTTAGGAGTTCAAGAAGTTGTCATTAAGGGGGGATAGGCTCTAATGCCTCCTTACTTATCCTATTGTGCCACTATTGTAAATCCTTCAATCCTATCCCAAGTTGTTCTTAAGGGGGGATGCTAGGATATTTAGACACTTAGGATTTAGTTAAGATCTACTTGGTATAATGTGTTGTTAGGTAAAAGTGTGTTTCTTAGTGTGATTCTTTAGTATGCATTAGTATACATTTACAGTTAGGAAATCCGATGGTCATGATATGTTCCCAACATAGAGGGATCTGACGATTCATACTCTCCTAGATATTAACAGCTATTGATCCATGGCTTAACACCCGATTGGTCCATGATCTATATTTAAAGAGAATGGAGGGTCATTTGTCAATGATCGATTGTGAGAAACTCTCTTGTAAAATATCTCTGTAATTTTTTTCTTTTGCATTAACAAACATCTCCAAGTGGTCGCATTGTATAGGGTCGTGGATGTTTCCCCATAGGGGTTTTACCATATGAAAACATCAGTGTGTTGATATTTGATCTGGTTATGTGAGTGGTTACTGAAGGTGTTCATCCTTTGTTGGAATACCTATGTTTTCAAACATTGACCAACCATTCAAAAAGACCTTCTTTTGACTTGAAGGCGGTCTTCCATACATATTTATGTTATATTGGGACCTAGAGGCAACCATAATTCAGATCAATATTAATGAAGTATTTGGCCCCCATGAACTGATCATGGAGGTCGTCGATTCAGGGAATTGGGTACTGGTTTTGGACTGTGATTTTATTCAGGGCCCAATAATCAATGTAGAGTTGTCAGGTCCCATCTTTCTTCTGCACCAGCATGATTAGGCTCCCACAAGGCGATGAGTTGGGACATATGTTCCCCTTGTGGAGTAGTTCTTAGATCTACCTCTTGATCTCCTCATTTTCTAATAGAGAGCAATGGTATATTGTCCCATTGGGTAGTGGTGCGCCTGGGGTCATATTGATGGGATGCTTGACCTGACAGTGCAGAGGTACCATGCTAGGAGAGGAGAAGATATCTAAGTATTCTTCCACGACCTTATCCAATTTCTTTTGTTATGTGGAGAGATCAGTCATAGAGGCTCTAGATGTGATTGTGATCTTTCTCTCACTCTGAGAGTGAATCACAAAGAAGACAAATTCCTTAGTCTGAGAGATGACCTTCCTACATTGCTTGGCAGAGATCAAGGAAATAACACTAGGAGGGACTGCCTCGGGTATCCTGTACAATTTCATGTTCAAATTAATAATAACACCACGAGGCCTAGACTCATATACAACATGACATTTCCATAAATAATGTTGGCCCAAAAGAAAATTACAAAATTCGAGAGGATCAACATCACACAATACCTCATCTTTGAAGGGCTTGATGTCGTACGACAGTCGAAACTGTTGGATGACATGAAGATCGCTTTCTTGGCGAAGCCATCCAATGGTGTAGGGTTGTGTTGAGCCCCAACAACTCCCCCTAAATTTTTACAAAATTTAAAGGGCCCCCATTAGAATCTTGATAATCATAATAAGCTACAGAATCAACCTTTTCAAATAGTTTCATACATTGTCTTCCTTTGAGACAAACTTAAGACATTCATTATAGTATGAGACGTTCATTACAAGAGTATATGTCAAAATTTAGAAACGAGCATAGAAATCTCAATTTAAACAAAAACGTTATTTTTTTATCAATTCTTTACTTTTTTTTAAATTATGCTTATGTGTTCTTTCTTTTGCTCATTAGTAAGTTTGACTATTTTGAATAATAGGTTCAATACTTCATCAAATAATATCTTGGTTGGTTTTTCATTTTCATAAAATCATTTGGTGATATTAATTAATTAAATTCTTTTTTCATTTTGCATCTCATTTCAAAATAAAAATAATAAAAAAAAAGAATTTTCTATCATTTGTTTGATTTTGTAAAAAAACAAAATTAATATTTTTCTCCTCTCCATTAATTTGAAGATCATATTTGAAAGGAAAATATAAACAATGTTTGTTTAGAAGTTATAGTTAGTTTAAATTTATTTTTTATTTTATTATTTTATATTTTGTTTTATTCACAATTTTTAGGTTATTAATTTAGGTTTCTTTTTTTTTCACAAGTTTCTATTATCAGTTATTTGGTATGGATCTGATTATGGATTGATTTTATTATCTAAATACATTCAATATGATTGATCCAAAAACAATATTGGATTGCTGCAAATAAATTTATGAGCAACGATAGATAAAATTGGGAAATGCATCAAGAACAAAGACATGATTTTGCAGGACTCATTGCAGCCAAACCATGAAGAATTTTTTTTTCTATCTTTAAGAGTCTATTATCCCAAAAATTCTTCCAGGACTACAGTATGGGCATGTGATTTGGAAAAAGAATATGAGAAATCAATTCATCTTTGGCTTTAAACCTGTGTGATGCTTATTCCATTTCATTCTTTCATTACTGTTGTATTATGAGAATGTTATTATGGTTGATTTTAGCTTTAGCTTGTCATCATATGGTGTTTTCATACTGTTAAATGTTATATGATGTCCATGATTTCTTATTCCATTTTTTATGTGTGATTGATCTATCATTTGATTATTTTTTAATTTATTCTTAACGTTAAATGTTGGATAATATCAATATTCAAATCTAAGTTTTCTCTCATTCTTAAATATTGATCATCCTAAGATCACATGATTTTTAATTAGATGTCTTTCTGTTGTTATTAATTTTATCCAATATCAAATACTTCTTTGAATGTATTCTAGAATTTCTAGTATTGTTCTATTATAGGTTTCCCTTAACAACAATACAGGCAATATCTCATACAACACAGGAAGATAAACTCAGTTAATTGATTAGTTAGAGGTTAGTAGATGCATTCCTTTCTTTTATTTAGAGTTGTTTATGAATGAAACGATGATTACATTAATTAGCTTTGACTGTTTTTGAGTCATTGTTTCAATCGTATTCATTTAGTATTTACTTGTTTAATATATTTTAAAAAAATACAAAAAGAAGTGTTGTTCATATTTGAATCAGAAGCTTTATCAAACAATCATTTTCGCAAGATTTCATGCAAACCTTGTAAACTGTATATAAATTGTTCATAATCATTTGTATATTCACATTCTTAGATAAATATTTGTAATTATTGTGTCGATTGTTAGAATCTTTTCTTTACTTAGTTTATTTCATTTTGTTATCTTTAGGACCCTAGTTGGCTAACAGAGCCATTAAACCTATCAAGATAGGTCATACCAAACAGCTTGGTTTAATTAGACAACCCCAAACAGGGTCTATCCTTCCTGTTGACGGCATGTCAAATTTATCCATCAATAGGTTGTGGGTGCGACGTTGTTTGCAGGGCCAACCGCTTGATGACCTCTCTTGAGATGAGGCTCTTCTGGCTACTATTATCAATGATGAAATGCAACGTGGTGTGTTTTACCCACATCTGTGAATGGAAGAGGCACTCGCCTTCTTCTGGCTCGTATGGACCACCAGGATGGAGCTTGGTGGTAGCAATGATGGCACTGGGTTTCGTGTCATTGATCTATATTCCCCTTCCTGGTTCTGACTCAGAGTCAGAACCCACATCTGATTCAGAGCCTTTCGCTTTGGCCACCAATGACTTCTTTGAGCGATAGTTAGCAGTGTTATGCCAAGGGCTCTTATGGAATTCGCACCACTTCCTAGTATCTTTCTTTGTGTTTACAATGCTTTTCTTTGCTTGTGGCTTGGACTATTTGTCATGATACTATCCATATTTTCTCTGTAATTTGTTATGTGGGTTGGGGCCGACCCTTCCTAGATTTTGCTGTGAGGGGTTCCTAGGCCCAAATTTATGCGTCTTTTGTTTGAGCTTTTGCTCGATTTTGACAACATATCGGTAGGTCACACCCAAGGATGATATTTCCAGAAATTCTATTTCGGTCTGTGTTAAGAACCAAATATCAATATAGCATAGAAAAGCCCCAGAAAAAAGTACTCAACACCTTGAAAAAGAGATAATTTTAGATAATAAGCCTCTTCAAGGGGGCAACCTCCTTTTACCCCACTTAAATGTTCAAGTACAAGATGATTCAAAATGAAAATGTCTCCTTGGTATATATAGGAGACTAGGAGGTATAATTACAACTAATGGCCTAAAGCCGACCAAATAAAATAACATTACTAATATAATATGCCCCAATTAAGGGGTAATGAGCCAATATTAGGTCTTAACATGCCCCTCCCCTTGAGATAAGTGTTGTTCACAATTCTTGAGTAACTTTGGATGCTTCTATATAAAAGACTCATCTTCCCAAGTGGAATATTTAGCTAGTAGTTTCCTCCATTTAATGAGATACTCTGAAATGGATCTATTCCTCAACTGGAAAATTCTTAGGTCAGTGATGACTTCAGGCTCCATTATGATTTTTCCTTCCTTGTTAAGTTCTAGCAATACAGTTTGAACTGGGATCTTGTCACCTATAACCTTCTTTAAGCATGAAACATGGAAAACTGTGTGTACTCGTGAAGATGCAGGAAACTCCAATTTGTATGCCATGGTACCAATATTTTGCAACACCTTATAAGGTCCATAGTACTTTGGTGATAATTTATTATCCTTCTTGGCTTGCTTGAGGGACATCTATTTGTATGGTTGTAGTCTTAAAAACACCCAATCCCCTACTTCAAAACTTCTTTCACT